>DWQT01004164.1:0-11558 GCA_018244895.1 Myscelus amystis hages | reverse complement strand
TTGGTTTTGGCTGCCTTTTAGTGCCGATTGGGTTTAGACCTAAACGAGGCGCAAATCCGAATCGAGAACTGCAATGGAAAATAACGTTTCCGGCTGCGGAACGTTATCTAGAAAGTTGCTTAGCACATTCCCATATGAGGTGTTACTTATTTGCTCTAACGTTACATAAAGTTTTTATGGAAAACGAGGTATCTAAGATAGGAATAGATGCAAGTCATATAAAGAATCATCTCTTTTGGCAGTGTGAAGACAATTATGCAAAGTGGCCGGAAGATCGGCTCGGAGAAACATTACGATTGTTTTTGAGAAGCTTTTATATCCATTTTGGACAATCACGGTTACCTAATTATTTTATAGATAATTGCAATGATTTTAAAAGTATACCAAAGCCATTGCTCCTAAAGATACAAAGACGGTTAGCTGATATTTTAGAGGCGCCTGTAATGCACTTGCTCCATGCTGTTGAAAAATTAAAGTATACAAAGAAAGATTTCTATCCGTCTTTCAACAGCCATCGACTTTATGATATATTAACTTGCAAAAACCCTTTACGAATAATAAATCCAAACTTACCTGTAGTTATTCCCAATTACCAGAGCACTGACAGTGAAGACGAACCTATTAAGAACGTTTCTGAGAGCGCTAAAGCTCATGACAAACATTATCTATGGAAAAAGGAAAGGCAAAGACAAATAAAAGAAAGAAGACGTGCAAATATGCACAACAAAAAACAAAGAATATTAAGTAAGGAAGAGAGAGAGATTAAATATAATGTAAGTACCCTATGTAGAAGCCTATTTAACTTCGGTATTTACTAATTTATATGCATTTTAGCTTAGTAATGTAAGTTTAGCATTTAACTAATGAATTTTATTATTAATTTTACAGATAATTTTGCCAGCAAAAATGGATGCAGAGCGTCGTCGCTTAGTACTAGAGTTTTTTATACCACATTTCATAGCTATGGCACGTTCCAGCGAAAAGTTTGATGCTATAAGACAGGCTGTAATTTACTTGGAACAAGCTCAAAGGCTTTGCATTATTTTACGCGACGAGCCTGCCGGAGATGTGACAGCTAAGGAATATCTTGATGTTATTCGGGATAAATTGCCCGATTGTAAGCGAAAATTAGTAAATCAAGGTGGCTTTAAATTGTCAACGCGAGGGGAAAGTGTCGTCGAACGGTCTGTTCAGAATAAAACAACTAAGAAACATCGTCCAAAATATGAACACATAATTAATCAAGATTCTCCAACAGAAAATCATGGAAACGTCCCATTTTCATTTGTAGACGTACATGTTGAACCAACATCAAAGCTGGACATCAAAAAGTTAGATGATATGGGACAAGAAGAATCTAAATTATGAACATGGTATTTTAAAGAAATATCATGAAGCATTCATTGCTTAATGCATCTCATTGTTTTTCTGTTTATAATATAATATTTAATGACATTCTTTATAGTACTATGTTATAGGATTACGTTGTAGCATAAAAATTGGCTGTATATTCACGAAATTGAGAATCTCTTCTGATAATAATTACTGTACATAAAAAAGTATGACTGCTATTTGGAAAATAAGGATTTGTAGGTATGAAAAAATACAATACTTTACATTTTCATATATTTTATTGTAAAAATATGTTTAACTGAAAATAATTAGCTTTAATATAATAACACTAACAAGTGGATAATGTTCCATGACTGTATCTAAGGACATATCTGGTTAAAATGTAACTCATATTTGACCATTATTTTCTTAATTAAACATGTGTTAAACCCGTTTAAGATTATAGTTTTGCTGAGAAGATTGTTTATTTTTTTGTATATTTTTAGTTATAATATAATTTTAAAATGATTTTACACTAATGGGTTAACTCCGGCGACCATAGACAGCAACGCCATGCGCACGTACATGCCATATTCAGCTTGCCTGAAGTAGGCCGCGCGTGGATCTGAGTCGAATCCTGCAGATATTTCGTCAACTCGAGGCAGTGGATGCATAACTATCATGCGACGACGGGCGCGGGTCATCAGCTGAGGTGTTACGACTAATAATCCCCTCATCTAGAAGAAACAGTAAATTGAATTTTTGTATTCATAATTAAACTGATCAAATACAGTTTTGTTAATAATTATCATCTTGTTAATGTCGTCTACTATGAAAGCGGCCGTTATTAAATTACCTTTTCATAATCCTCTTGGTTTTCAAATCTTTCGCGCTGTATTCTTGTCATATACAAAACGTGAGTATCAGCCAGGACATCTTCAAGTCGATCGAATACTTTTTGTGGAATACCTTTGTACGCTACGTATTCCATGATATGTTTTGGCATTCCCAGGCCTGGCGGACTGACATACTGTAATTGTACTTGATATAACGTTAAAAGACGGGCTAGCGAATGTACTGTACGTCCATTTTTTAAGTCTCCCACCATCGTTATCGTAAGTCCATTTACTGTACCAATCTCTTCTCTTATGGTGAAAACATCTAGTAACGCTTGTGTTGGGTGTTCACCAACGCCATCTCCAGCGTTTATGACAGGCTTACGGCAATGTCGGGCAGCGCGCTAAAATATTAAAAAGATTGCAAAATAATTACATAAAATTTTTTTTTTATCAACAAGTACGTATTGAATGTAACTTACGGCCGCGGCACCTGGCTCAGGATGACGTAATACAACTACATCAGAATAACTTGCCATTACAGCTACACTGTCTTCTAAAGTTTCTCCTTTCTTAGCCGAGGAACTCGTAGCATCCGTGTGAACCACGGATCCGCCTAATCTTTGCATTGCGGCTGCAAAACTACAACTTGTACGTGTGCTCACTTCGTAAAATATTGATGCCATGACTTTTCCTCTCAGTATATCATCCAAGTACCGGCCTTTGCTGACGCTTGTTTTCATGAATTGTGCTAAATTGAAAAGGTCGTTAAGAGTATCTTTACTAAACGAATCAGCTGTTAATATACTTTTACCAAATAAATCGCTACGCTGGCGTTGTGATAATGAAGCTTGTGGTGGATTGTAATATGATGAGCTATCACATCTTTGTCTAGTCGATAGCTGATGAGGTAGCGGAGAAGTGCTTCGAATTCCTGTAGCATCATTGAAGTGCACATTCAATTTGTTTTGTGACTCAGGCTTGTTCGATTCGATTTGGTCTAAGTCAATATCACTTGTTCTAGTAATATCTAATGAATTATGTATCTCTAACGCTGAGTTAGGCCGACTTGTTTCTTTTTCTGTCTTCTCAATTTCGTACATCGAAAATATCTGTTTTTTTGTAGCAGGCCAATCGCGTACATTTTGCCCAAAGCCTGGTGGTACTAATACTTGACCCTCTACGTAGGCGATTTCACCACGCAAGGTTACACGATGAACGGCTCCACATACTTGCATTCCGGCAAAAGGCGTCCACTTCGACTTAGAAAATTCCATAGCCTCTGGAATAGTCCATTCATAATCCATATCTACTTCTACATAAGTATTTGGTTGCTCGGGTAAGTTAAATATTTTTCGAGGGTTTCTATGAAACTTATTAATGAGATCTTCCATGGTAAGACGTCCTTGATGCACTGCGTTTAATAGAAGAGGTAATATTGTTTCTACACCAGGAAAACCAGGTGGTGGTTTCTCAGAACTTTTCTCTTCAACAGTATGAGGGGCGTGGTCCGTTGCAAAAACGTCAATTATATCTAAATTCTTCCATAATTCTGCTTGATCTTCAGGGCTACATAATACAGGGCGAACCTCGGCTCTTCCTTTCCCGATATAGTCTACATTTACTGTACTTAGAAATAAGTGATGTGGACACACTTCACAAGTCACTTTAAGGCCCCGTTCTTTAGCGGCTCTTATAATTAAAATTTCTTCTTTTCTTGCAATGTGACATATATGTATTGGTCGATCAATAAGCGATGCCATAAGAATAACGGCTCCGGTCTTTTCGCGTTCGGCATGGGCACAAATGGGCATTTTTTTGGGCCAGTTTTGGAGATGTTTTTGCCACACAGTCATATCATCTAATTTAAGTGTTGTGAATGTCTCGTTCAAATACATTTTTAAGGCTGCTGCTTGTGGGGCTAAATCTGCGGCGGTATCACAGTTAGTGGCCGAAGCGCCGACAAATAAGGCATAGTCGCAACGTGCGCTTACCCAAGCTAAAGATGACACATACTCATACGACGTGCGATCAATTAATGGAGGATTCGTGTTAGGCATTGCACAAATCATTGTGATTCCACCTGCAAGAGCTGCAGCTGTACAGGAATCGAAATCTTCCTTGTAAGTAGCGCCAGGTTCTCGAACATGAACATGGACATCTATAAAACCAGGCAATTTAATAATGTTGCGCGATGTCATGCAATCAGTGTGAGTTTTCATAGGAGGTGCACCGCCACATTGCAACATCGCCTGTAATAAAAATGTACATTTCAAATATTTGTTTTGATAAGGATTTACGATTATCGATGACCATATCGTGTAATTTTAACTGCTTATATTACCTTCACTAAGAGTTTGGCACACTTAACGTCTGTAACTAATGGTACTGCATAATCTACAGCTAAGCGTCTTGTACGATAACCATGTGTAGTAAAGGTCGAAACCCGCCTGGCGCCCCCTCGCATAGGTAAATTAATAACAAGATCTAACTGACGTCTTGCCATAAAATCTGCTAGATGCATTAATTCTCCATCTGATCTAGCATCATCTGGATCTCCTATATGATCGAAAGTCCATTGTACACTTCCAACCTAAAAAGTATTACAGAAATTGCATTAATTTATAGTGAAATACTAAAATTAGAATAAAGTAAAAGAAGTCAAATAATGAATACAATGTTAAATATAAAATTAAATTTGGCTATGTTACATTGAATAAAAACAAATACCTCTACGCCATGTTCTGTATAAAAGTCTCCAGTGCCCATGCTAGCATATAGTTTATATCCCATTTTGTGCAGACTGCGAACACTTGGAAGTAGCTCCATTTTGTGCTATAAGTATAAAGCAACAATAATAATATAATTATTTCAGGGAACTTAAAAATTCTGTTCTTTTTGATTCTGTAACGTTCTTACCTTAAATGTTCCCACTGACAATAATATGGCTTTTTTAGGTATTCTGAATCCAGTACTCATCAAAGATTTCAGGTAAGCTTCATATCGGTTTTCTCCAAAACATGCTACCTCTCCAGTTGATGCCATTTCCACACCTAAGGTAACATCAGCACCAGATAATCTTGAAAATGAAAATTGTGGTACTTTTACTCCTACTTTACCACAACCAGCCATTACGTCAACTGGCTCTACAGGTATGCCAAGTATTACTTTAGTTGCCATTGCAACGAAATCATGGTCCAATGTCTTAGAGACGAAAGGAAATGATCTAGACACTCGAACATTACATTCAATCACTTTCAATTCGTTATCTTTTGCAATTAGCTGCATATTGAACGGTCCAGTAACATCGAGTGTTTCAGCAACAATGCGAGCAATTTCTTTTATTTTGTCTAGCGTTTCGTTATTTATATCTTGAGGCGGAGTTACTAACGTCGCATCGCCAGAGTGTACACCAGCATTTTCTACGTGCTCCGAAACAGCCAAACATAAAATAATTCCATCTACTGCTACAGCATCTATATCTATTTCTTTAGCATCCATAATATATTTCGAAATGACAACCGGGTGTTCTTTACTAACTAAACTGGCCGACTTTAAATATGCCTCCAAATCTTGGTCCGAATACGCAACATTCATGGCTGCTCCACTCAACACATACGATGGCCGAACTAGACATGGATATCCAACTTCTCCACTAAATCCAATTGCTGATTCTAAATTAGTTAGCTCCTTCCATCGTGGTTGCAAGATACCTTTACGATCCAACATTCGAGAAAACTTAAACCTATTCTCAGCATTGTCAATCATATCAGGTGAAGTACCCAGGATAATAGCTTGTTGTCTATGTAAATCCATTGCTATGTTATTTGGTAACTGACCACCCATGCATAAAATTACACCATGAGGTTGTTCTATTTTATATATGTCCATTACTACCTCAAAAGAGATTTCTTCAAAATATAGCCTATCACTCATGTCGTAATCTGTACTGACAGTTTCAGGGTTATAGTTTATCATTATTGTTTTTTTGCCTTGGTTCTTCAGTTCCCGCAAACACCCAACAGCACACCAATCAAATTCAACTGAGCTTCCAATTCTATATACACCGGATCCTAATACCATAACTAACTCTCCAGGGAAATTTAAATCGTGTGCGCTGCCATTGTAAGTAAGATATAAATAATTAGTGGAAGCTGGCCATTCAGCAGCAACTGTGTCGATTTGTTTAACGAAAGGAGTAATATTGTACTCTTCTCTTAACTTTCTTACAGCCAATTCGGTACTTTTGATAGCTGCTGCGATTTGTTTGTCAGAAAATCCTATTTGTTTTGCTTTTTTTAAAATATCGTAAGTAATGGAGCCACTACTAACAGCTTCAAGATTATTGTAATAATCTATTATATTTTTAAATTTATGGAGAAACCACCGGTCTATTTTAGTTAATTCATATAATTTATTAACATTGTACCCATTCTTAAGTGCGGCGGCTAAAACAAACATCCGTTTATCCGTTGGTTCTCTCAATTCATTTTCATTTACTTTTTTAATATTGGGATCGAAACCATTCACATTTTCGTCTACCATTCTTAAAGCTTTTTGAAATGCTTCTTCAAAGTTTCTCCCGATAGCCATTACTTCTCCGACACTTTTCATCGAACTTCCAATTTTTGTACTCACCCTGTTAAACTTTGCAAGATCCCATCGTGGTATCTTTACTACGCAATAGTCTAAGCTAGGTTCAAAACAAGCAGTAGTAACTCCTGTTACAGAATTTTTTATTAGTGGTAATGGAATTCCCAAAGCCAACTTAGCCGCTACATACGCAAGTGGATAACCTGTGGCTTTGCTTGCTAATGCAGAACTTCTTGATAATCTAGCATTTACTTCGATAATGTAAAACTCTTCTGTATATGGATTTAGAGCATATTGAATGTTGCATTCTCCTACAATTCCAAAATGTCGAATAACTTTAATTGCAGTGTTACGTAACATGTAATATTCCTTATTAGATAGTGTTTGACTTGGTGCAACTACAATGGATTCGCCTGTGTGAATTCCCAATGGATCTACATTTTCCATATTACACACGGTTATGCAATTATCATAAGCGTCTCTTACTACTTCATATTCAACTTCCTTCCACCCTTTTAATGATTTATCGATAATAAGTTGCTCTGAATGAGATAAAGCCTGATGTGCCAACAATCTAAGCTCTTCTTCATTATTTGCAAATCCTGATCCTAATCCTCCGAGAGAAAAAGCAGAGCGAGCCATGACTGGATAACCAATTTGCGATGCTGCGACAAGAGCTTCATCAACAGATGCAACGGCAGCACTTGGTGCTACTTTCTCGCCAATTGCGTTAATCTTTTCAGCAAATATTTTTCTATCCTCTGTATCAACAATAGATCGTATAGGTGTTCCTAGTACAACAACGTTGTATTTTTTAAATACTCCTGATTTTTGCAATTCTACTCCACAATTTAAAGCGGTCTGACCTCCAAAAGTAAGTAGAACCCCTGTGGGTCGCTCAGCTTTTATAACTTGTTCAACATATTCGGGAGTTATAGGTAAGAAATAGACTTTATCTGCTAAGCCTTTGGACGTTTGAACTGTTGCGATATTCGGGTTAATTAGTACAGTTTGAATTTTTTCTTCCTGCATAGCTTTCACACCTTGAGAACCAGAATAATCAAATTCTCCTGCTTGACCAATAGATAATCCACCTGAACCAAGAATTAGAACTTTTTTAGGCCTTTCCTGAATAGTTGGCACAAAATTTAAGGCTTCTGTTATCATTTTATCAATAATACAATGCTTCTTTTCCTTGTAAAGTTTTACTGCATCTATAAATATATCAAAAAGACACTCAAGATCCGTTGGGCCTGCAGTGTGTTCAGGGTGAAATTGTACACTAAAGAACGGAAGCGCTTCATGAATAATTCCTTCGTTTGTTTTATCGTTTTCATTTGTAAATAAAATTTTCCAATTTTTAGGCAGGGTCCTTGTGTCTACCGCATAACCGTGATTTTGGGATGTCATGAAACATCTACCTGTTCCAGTGTGTGTACATGGTAAATTGTGACCTCGATTTCCATAACTGCAATAACATTAGAACGTATAAATTAAACATATGACACCTATATCACAACACGGCACCTATACCACAATTTAAAATCTACTATGTACCTTGTTTTATAAGTTTTACATCCAACAGCTGTTGACAGTAGTTGATGGCCAAGACAAATACCAAAAATCGGTTTGACATTATTGATATCATTTACTACACTTCTTAAATTTTCTACAACTTGTTTACACATATCAGGGTCACCTGGACCGTTGCTAATGAACAGGCCATCATATTTTGTTACATCCAATTTATGGTCCCATGGCACTAAAACTACTTTTGCATTTCTATTCACAAGGCATCTGATTTGATTGTACTTCAAGCCACAATCTACAGCAACGATTGTAATATCTCCATCAGGATTGAATATTTTAGATTCCTAAAAATTTCAAAAAATATTAGCGTGAGCGCTGTAAAACAGACGTATTCCTACGTCTGTTTATAGCGGAATAATTCCTGGTTATTATAAATATATATAAATTGGTAATAATAAATTTGACATTACCTTTACTGACACTTCCGCTACCAAGTTTCTCGTGTTTGGGTCAGACAAAGCTGGGAAGACTCCGAAGGGGGCTGTGCCTTGGACAATTCTACCGAGCATTACGCCTTCACGGAGTCGGTAAGTAAGAGCCCTGGTATCAATCCCGCTGATGCCCGGCACACCGTGAGACAAGAGCCAGGAGGCAAGCGACGTCCGAGCACGCCAGTGACACGCGTAAGGGCTTGCTTCACCTACTACTAATCCAGCTGCCCAGATCCGACTGGACTCAAACCACCTTCAAATTAAACAGCTTCTTGTCATTTTCGCTGGTAAACAATGTCAACTATTTATACTTACTAATTCCTACTAAGTTTTGAATTTTTCAAAACGAACCTACTAGCCTTTAAATATTTGTAGTTAATAACAACTAATAAGGATTAATTGTTTTCATAAATCTAAATTTCAAAAGGTTCGGTTAGGGGACCAAATAAATTACGTATTCAAATGAGCTCCGCTCCATAGCAGTAAAAATGTTTGGAAAACAAATGTAGCCAAATTAAAGGCTTAATTTGAAGGCTGTCTTTTGTTATTTTTTATAAATTATAGGCTTTCATGAAGGTACGTTATTCTTTTCCTTGTTAGTTTAGTTATAACAGTTGAAGGTAAATAATTTGATAACAAATTTCCCTTCTCTGCAATACGTACTAATGAAAAATTTCAATAATAGTTTAATAAGGAAATAGACGCTGGTTATTATCTGAGTGCGTCCGCTTTCAATGTGTACAATGCGCAGATTATATGTTTATAAAATGTTTCATGGATCAGCTGTAGATGGATGCGCGTACCTCGGTAAACCATGCTCATCTCTTTCTTGTTCATCTGGTATTCCATAGTTCCCCACCAATGGATACGTGAGAACAAGTAGCTGCGCGTGATATGACGGATCGGTTAAAGATTCTGGGTATCCAACCATGCCAGTTTGAAACACTGTAAAATATCAATGATTAATTTGAAGACTTTCCTTGATTTATTTTATATTTAGAGATAGGCGTCACAATCAGTCCTATGGGTGAAAGGACCAGAAAATCACAAACTATTTAGTTCACCAAAAACCCAGAGATTGTTGTTAAGAAATAAGTATAAAAACATAATATTAAACACACGCATATATTAAACACATACATTACAGGGTTTTGGACCTAGTGCGAGATATTATTTTTAATTGTAGACTTTTAATTGTTATCATTATATTGATATAAAGGCTCATGCAGGAAATACTACGATTTAAATTGATGTAAACAAGAAGGGTTTAATTTACGAACCAACTTCTCCCTCCACTGGTACTAGAGCTCCAAAACTCCTGCCCTCGAATATTGTACCGTCAGCCAATATTAGGCTGCAAGGAGGCCCGACTGCACAGCTCAGCTGATTTTCATCCATTTTCCTGCAAAATAAAAGTTAACATGTATTAATCTTTATTGTATTTATTGCTCTGTCGTATGTTATATGTATTATTGCTATACTTTACGAATACACTGACAAAAAGAATGGATAACGGTAGCGGAAGCGCCATTCGAAAAATAATAGTGGGAGGGTTAGTGGGGGTAGTTTAAAATTGCTAGTAAAGCTTGATATTTATGACCAGAGGCTCAAAACAAAAACAGGAAATAAACTCATATTTTTTTAAAAAATCTACTTTTTTGTCAACACCTGTTACTATCGTATTATTTATTGTAAACCAATACCTAATAAGCAGCCAAGACTTAAATCATAAATCTCCAGTCAATAAACAAAATTGTACAAGTGAACGTAGCGGACGCTCGGCGAGTATCACAACAATTCAATGTTTAAACGTCGCTCGTCTTCGGAGAACCGTTATAAACAGTTTATTCTAGGGATGTGAGATTAGTGGAAAATAATCGATTAAATAAAAATCGATTTTTCTGTATACAAAATTAATCGATTTATGAAAAATCGATTAATACCCAAAAATAATCGATTTTTTTTTTATATCAAAGTACACTTACTTTTCATAATACAATAATAAACCTAAGAGATTCATATTAACAATGTAGCAGAATAAACATTATATGAAATTATATGAATCCCTAAAAAAAAGGTCAAAACTAAAAAATCAAAGCTTTCAAACCAATCAATAAAAAAAAAAAAACTATTATTTCTAAGAAAAAAAATCGAAAGGAAAAAAATTGTAGAAATAATCGATTGAACAAAAAAACGATTATATCTCCAAAAAAAATCGATTATTTTTTAACATCCCTGACAAGAGCCACTGGCGACAGTAGACGTGTTGGCGGCGTGTCCACATTTAGTGCGCGTACGAGCCAGCGTGATGTCCCACTATGGGACAGGTTTTACAGTGACAATTGCATTTAAAGTCCCGTAGGATAGAATAATAATAATAATAATAATAATAATATCTTATTCCATACCTGCAGGGTGCTGTCGTAGGCGGAGCGTAGCGAGGCGAAGTTGACCAGCACGGCGGCCTCCTGGTGCTTCCGCATCGCCACGTCCATGTCGGAGAACACTGGGAACACACCGGACAACTTTAAAACGTCACCCCACTACTAAACATTTCAATATCTTCATTATTATTATTATTATTATTATTATTATTATTATTATTATTATTATATATCTCAAACTAGCGGTGCCTGCAGCGTCATCAGCGTTCCGAATTTAACTGGCCTCGTGGTCGAGCGGTTAGACACCCTGACTGGAAAACCGGAGGTCGTGGGTTCGATTCCCACCCAGAACAAACATTTGTGTGATGAGCACATTTGTTTGTTCTGTGTCT
>DWQT01004163.1:0-11561 GCA_018244895.1 Myscelus amystis hages | reverse complement strand
TTGAACTAGTAACTTTTTAAGATCTCTAATGTACCCATATTTGTGCAAATAAATGTCTTTTGTCTTTGTCTTTGTCTAAGCAATAGGTGATGAAAGGAAATCCAAAATTTTTGATCAATGATCTTACGGACGTACTTTTTAACTGTGGTAGTAGTTTTGCATTCCAATCAGGTTCACGAGGACTTAGCATGTCCGTTTTGTTGTCACAGTCAATTTAAAACTTGGGACCGCGAGCGAAGCCTTGCAGAGGACTTCTTGTGAAGTTTACCAAACTCGCAAACAGTTGGTTATAACAAAGGAATTGTGGTGAGCTTCCACGCTCTAGTTTATGTTGATCTAACAATCTACGAAACACGACTTAATATTCAATTAATAGTTTCCAGTTAATTTAGAATTAGCGCGAGAAAGAATTAAATTAATCAGAAGCAGTATTCAGATTTAGGTCTAGTTAATGAACTGGTAGAATCTGAAGGTTCTGTAGTTTCGGACACTGCGCCAAAGAAACAAATTTCATCTGTCTGTAACAGTGAAACAGAAAACAATTTAGATGCGCCGAAATAAAAGCTACGAAACTTATCGACGGTCCCACCGAAGGAGGTCGAGATCGATCAGCACAATGCTAATTCGAACGTCTGTATGTCCCTCACGTACTTGCAGACCTGAGATGTGAGCGTCTGGAATATATTACAGCACTCGATCACTATCTACAACTTTTACCTTCACATGTATCTTGATATAAGGAATAATCTAGTACAGTGGCATTCGATATGATGCTCAATGTGTGAATAAGCCGTGGTTATTCGGTTGCATATTGCAAGTGATCAGTGATTGCAAATGATGCATTGGAGACGCATTGTCAAGAGGCATTTGCATTGATAGCCGCTGATAACAAATTTCCGATAACGTTGCCAACGCTTTTGCTAACACATTAAAACGTCAGTCCCTTGCAAATGTAAGGTGTTGAATAGTTTCATTTTAGAGTTTACTAACCGGCAACATTCAAAGACGTGACAGAACTTATATACAAATTGCCATAGGTCTGTTTTCTATTGTGTATGACTTGGTTCCATTGATCCACTCTTGTCTCATTTCCAGGTGCTCCAGCATGCTTCCAGCAGAGCTCTGCCGGAAGAGGAGTCGGTAGTCAGTGATTACACGAATCAGCCGTCCGCGGCCAACAGCAGCCGTTTCGATGTTTACCACCTCATCGCCAATAATATCGCTGAGAGAATCACTTCACCGATTTACAGGTGACTGACTAGAGAGCTGGTTTGGTGCTGTGGTTACTACCTGGGACAACTCCTTATAGCTATAACTTACAGTTACACTTTACAATCAGTTGCAGGAGATGTAAGCTGTGCAGCATTTGGGTTAATAATATCGAAGTCAAAACCGTTACAACGGCTAACAGCCATAAGGCATATACTTTTCTAAATAACTGACAAGTCTCCTATGTTTACAGATTCCTCGGAATAAGCAGAAACAAAACAAACGCATCAACAACTAAGCGACCGTTTAGTAAAATCGAGATACTGGACGACGCTACAGAAGACGTCACCAAACCAGACTTGAAACCAGTCGATAACGATTATTCAAACGACAAGGACGTAGAAGAACTATCAGCCGATGCCCTTAAGAAAGCAGATAAGAAACCAGAAAAAATCACTCTCTACTCCAGTTACCTTCCAGCGAAAGTAACAGAATTAAATAAGACAGTCAATGAACTTGACTCGGAGTTGGAGACGTTTGGTTTTGATGATGATTTCGACGACGGCGAGAAAGAGACTTCACCGCGAGATGGCCCATTCACTTTTGTTTTAGAGTTATTAAGCAGTTTCGTTCAATTGGTATACGGTAGTATTGCGACTTGGTTCACAAGTAAATCGAATTAGATTTTGAGTAAGCCTTTGATCGCGTTACCATTTGTACAAAGAACTAAGCAAAACAGTAAAATAATATAAAAACTAAACACATCCATTCATTTAATGACACAAAGAAGAAATGGTCTTATAGGATTTAAGAATTAAATGCAATTTAAGTAAACGATGAAATATTCATTCTCAAATTCAAAAGTGAGGGTTGCACAAGGTAATGTTTTAGTGCTCTATGTTTTAAATGTTAATAACATAACTATGTTGTTGGTTGAGTTGCGAAGATAGCTTTAATATGTTCCATTTATTGGGTCAAGAATATTTATTTTAATATGTAGCAGAAACTGCAGTATTTCATCTTAGGGAAAATGTTTATAAAAGATTTTTGAGTTTTCATTTAAAGGTTTGTAAAACGAATTGTTTGTGAACTTCGCAACTGATTTTTACCACTGGAGTTGATTAAGTATAATTAAAAAGTGATATTTTATGCCATTCGGAAGAGAGGAAGACTGTGTCTCCTACAGGAGAGACGAGGGACCGGAAGCGGAATTTTGAATTTTTTGAAGAAGATTGTAACGATAGCTACATAATTGACTGTACTTAAAGAAATCAATAAATTTATTGAAAATATGCTGGTTTCATTCTCAATTTTAATTTCCTTTGAAAACATATATGTACTCGTAAGTCGGAAACGGTCGTTAGTTTGGACCGTAAACGAAGCGCGGCACGAGTTCCCAGAGATGGCAGCACCATCGCGATGACGTCATCGGCAGTAGGTTAACTTCGTGCTACAACAGCGCCTCGCTGCGGCAGTCCGCGGGAACGGCGCTCACTTACCATTCGGCCGTCGCGGAGAGCGGTACCTCCACTCTAGGAACTGTTATTCGTTTCGTTTGCTCGGTGTGGTTTGTATTATGCTAAATTATTAAAACAACATTGGTTATAGAGTATTTTCTGTATCCCTTCGCTCGACTACTCTCTTAAACGACAGACAGATGCGACATATATATTTCACGGGCTTCAATACTAACCACAAAACGTAGTAGTACTTAGCCTTTGTGTAAGTGTAAAAACGAAGCTTAAATTCTCATTAAAGCATTTCCACGTGTCTCGAATAGCAGCGTTGTTAGCGCTCACTTTACTCTATGGAACATTTCGAGTAAATCCGCTTGAGCGAGGTAGCTTCGCTGCGAAAAATAAATAAAACGGACCGGTTGAAATAAACGGGCACATTCGGATCCGACGTCTGCCTTTTATTCCCCTCTGGATTAGCAATGTCGGGAAACTAAAGGTACATTTTATTTATCAATTAGGAAAAAGGTAAAGTCTATTTTAATAATACAACACATTAGAGTTAAGAACATTTCTCGATATGTCTAAAGGTCGTCATACGCGTAAGTCGCCTTGTGTCCTTCAAAATAGGTCACCAAATTACTTATGATACTCCCCACAAAAGACATGGTACATAGGAGGGCAACTTTAGTCTTTCCAGCCAGTAGTTGAAATGACTTCTTCTGTGACTCCGCGTTCAAATTTTTAGTCTCTTAAATAATACGAAACAATCCAGTACCATTCGCACACCTTTCTGTCTCCAGAATATTTTCATATATGGGTCTACTGAATTTTTAATTTATTCATCCGAAAAATATGCTACGTTTACAGGAAAACGTGTCTCGATAATGTACGTAATATCAATAGACCAGCAATGTAACACTTGTTGGTTGCGCGTGTTGTCAGATTCCCAATGGATTCCATTAGTTCTCTGACAGGTTTATAATATTTCATATTACGTGTGGCGCTGCGTACTCGTCCGGGATAACATCAATTTACTGCGAACGAGATTACGTGGGAAATTGTACTGGAAGACTGACATTTAGTTGAATAGAGCTGGCGTTTATTGTTGACTATCTGCTACATGCGGATTTACTCGTGTTTCTGTGGGTATGAAAGATATTCCCGACATAGAAATTGGTATATTGATGTTCACGATCATTAAAATCTTTGAAACTGGGAACGCATTTATGACTGAATCTAAAAGCGAGAATAATATCAAATACTGCACTTATACTAACAAGTCTAACAACAATCTAAATTTAATTAGTCACAGTGAAATAATTTTAAAATTCGCTTCGAAACTGCAGCGACCGGTATCAATTTTTTTTGCAAAACAATTGCTGTTGGGGAAATTTCATATTAGTTCCCGATCTCTTTAATCCAATTAATACGAGTTAAGTATCGCATTCCTGTCTGAAGAGCGGGTAAATTAGAAAAAAAAATTGTTTCCGTTCAACATAAAAGCCTTTCGAGGCAGATCGGAGAGGGTTCTACACTTAATCAAATTAGTTTTCAAATGAAATCGGATTTTTTGGAAGTAGAAATTGGTTTTATTGTGTCAGGTAAAATTTTGACTTGTATTGGAAGGTATGGTTAATCATGTCTTACAATGATCACTTAGGCTGTACCTGCCTTTCTGATTGATCTGTCTTTGCAACAGAAAGGAGAATTAATGTTACGAGCTGAGATACTTTGAAAAATCTGATTTGGGACTAGCTAGCCTAAAAGAATTTGGCCGGACATATATTGTGAATTTACGAAGCAACTTTCAATCAAACAATTGTTATATATTACCTCTATTATTATTATTATTGTCATTTGTAACTTTTCCATGTAAGTAATTGAGAATTTCCCATAACACTTTAATCTGGTTCAAATGTGGGCACACAGTTTTAAACCAATGATCCTTCCAATATACCCGCAGAAATGACAATACAATCGATTGTTATAACATCGTTTATTACAAAAGCGCTCGAAGCTAATGCCTGTACACCAGCGGCTGCAAGTAGCGCAGTTCCGACGACAGTTTGGACTCGTCCTTCGCCAGCTCCACCACCATCTCCTTAGCGCGGTTGTTGGCGTAGTCGTGGGCGCAGTCTTTCCGTTCCACCATCTTGGACAGCGCCATGCTGAGCTGAGCTCGCGCCCCGCCCCCTGACGACTCCACAAGTGCCTTCATAACCTCGGGCGAGAACCCCTGGAAATTATAAATACAGTTTGATGACAGACTATATTTGCTAGGATTTATTTAGGAATATACACTTATAGGAGACTGGTAGGATTTATAGGACTTAGAGGACTAGACTTAGAGGATTAGAATAAGAGGATTAGACTTAGAGGATTAGACTTATAGAACTTGACCCATGTGATGTCAACTCTTCTTCTGTTATCAATAAACGCCCACCCAACAAAGTATCAATAATGATAATATGGTGTTTTCCTATCATTAGCAAATATGCTCTGTTTTGTAATTTATTTGTTAGGTTAAAATAAGTGCTAACGTCAAATTGGTGCAATAGCTCGCAAATATATGTTATCGCATCATTTATTTCAATCGTTAAGGGATGAAGGGTGAATATTATTAAAAAGAACGGAATGAATTCCACGAGAATGTAAACAGCCCAATAAATTCAGCTCTGATTGGAGTGGCGAATATTGACGAACCCTGATGTAGGGTTACCGCACTAACTGGAACTTGTTCGCTAGCAGGGGCTATATTTCAGTGTAACCGGTCAAAGTTAAAAAGAACTATTGTATTGTATAGGTATTAAACGATCAAATCAGCCGAACATTAACCAGCGGATCTTAGTTCGAATCCACACATGTTGAATTTACATATAAAAGAGTATAATGGCTTAAATATTTTGGAAATTACACGCCTTTGAAGTTGTATTGTATACATTAAAACAATTTAGTACATAGAGCATATTAATAGACAAAAAGACTTGTAAAAAATGCTTTTATCATCGTTGACAGCCCTAAGACCGTGAAAACGGATTTACGCCAGATTTACGACAGTCATAAGTGACATAACGACGTTTTCGATTTAGGGCCCAACGTAACTACATCTTTATGTACATTGAACTTGTCACTTGACCCGGCTCTACGTGGTTTCGTTAACAACATCCAACAAATGCCTTGTCGTGCAATTAAGAACTTTTGTATCGTATAAATTTTGTAACAATTACCGAAACGAGTCACGAATGTGTGGGAATATTTAATTTAATTACTTAAGCCGTACTATTTGGGTTAATATATACCTATTCGGTACTGATCAACTATTCATACTAAAAGGCAGGTGGCCTGTAGTTCGAAAACAGATTACGGGTACGGGTATCTTCTGAGTGGTGCGAGGTGACTAGACGGAGGTTTTTGTGGTTGCGGGTAGTCAAAGCGGGGGCTTGAGCCATTCAATCAACAACCCCGAGATAGCCTATGATGCTCGTCTATCGTAAGCGGAAGTAGATGATAGGGGAGGTTTTAGTGGCAAGATCTTCCACATAACCCGGTGTCAGCCTCAAGGTGACGCAGCGTTTGGAGGTTTATTCCCTTCATCAAAAAAAGGCAATTTGTCTTATACAACAAGTTGTTATGAAGCCTGTTACTGATAAAATAAAAAAAGTCCCTTACGCTGTAGTCCGAAAGCCTCTGCCTCTTCGCCTCCCTGCTCAGAAGATCGTACAGCAATTGGAGTCTCAGGTTCGAAGCGGACATCTTTCCCCTGGGTGAGAACTCTGCCGGGTTGCCTCTCAACCCGTCCCATACATCAACGACCCTTTCATCGTCAGGGTCGTGTGCCATCCTTATCAAATCCCGTACGTTCTGCGAGAGATACTGTAGGCTTTCCTCGCTGAACTCTTCTTCGCTGTAGCTATCCGATCTGCTGGATATTTTGTCGACTTGCGCGTCAAAATGCGGAGGCAGTAAGTGCTGGACGTTTGGAGTCGGATCGACCAGAGGTTGGACCTCATCGTTGTGGGCCGCCAGTAAGGGTTCTTCGGCTCTGGTCTCTTGAGGTTTGATCAGCGTGTACTGGGAGTTGTTCTCCATTGGAAGCAGGACGAAGCGATGCTGGCTCTTAGCGGAGATGCGGTCTGAGGGCTTCGGAGGCGACGCTGGTGCGTACAGACCCGGCGAGTGATGCTTCGTTGTTTGTTCACTAGAAATATGGATGAGGATTATATTATAACAGATGGCTGATTCAGTATTGTGGTGTGATTATTTGCTGAATTTGTCTTGCGTTGATGTTATAAGTAGAAAACTGGTTTAAAGCGTATGACTATAAATGATAATGAGACATACAACGGTTTTTGCGTAGTGGTCTTAGGTGGAGGAGTATCGTCTTTTGTTTCATAAGCCATCTGGTCAGTGAGGTGGGCGATCACTTGCATGGCGACCGGTAAATAGGAGTTAGAGAGCTGAACCACCTGCTTCGCTGTTTCCACCTGGAAAGTAAACGGCATTTTAGAAGTAATTAGAAGAGTGCAAAGTCAAGAATGTAGTAAAGCTCGAAAGGGTAACCAGAAAGGTTAAATCAAAAGACAATAATTCACACGCATAAAGTTAATCGTCGACAGATATGGTTCGAATTTAAATGGGCGCTAGAGGCAAATTTTCACGAGCGTTTTGACCTTCGAAGGGTGGGTTAAGGAATACGTAGTACTGTTATTTAACAATTGTTACATCTCGTCGAAGGTTTGAAAGGCTGCTTAAAAGCATCTGAGCAGCGAGATTCTTGCAGTAGCGAAAAAGTCGTGGCAAGTGGGGCGTACATATTACAGTCAATACGTTCCACTGGTAGGCAAAGGGCGCCTCGTATTCGCTGCTTTCTATACCACATTCCACTTCACCCCCTCCCCGCCGTTGCTAGAAACAAAAGCCGGACGGCACGAAAACCCCAGCCGACGCCGTGTTTCAAATTGTCTTGTGTTGTCAAGTTAATTTTCTCGAAAGTGAAATCCAATGAATAATTCATTGGATAGGTAACTTTTTCGGACGTCTTTAGAAATTCGGCAGCCATCTTGGAACTAGGTCTAGGACGAAATTTCTTGTTCGTTCAGGTGATATATTACGAACAGTCTTAAGAGACAAAACTTTGATCTCCCGTGGTATAATATCCAGACGTGTTACAAAGCCGTGGGTAACACCCACTTGCTTATGGATATAAAAAAGTAAAAGGTTGGATACTCACCACTACTATATTGCTGGCTTGCAGCAGCGCAGCCGCTACTAATATATGTTGTAACATTTTTCTCCTCTGAAACAAAATTAAATGTTAAAACAAAAGGTTCTAAGTAGGCTTCGAATCGTGAGTAGAAAAGTAATTAGTGATAACAATCAAAGCGCCATTTTCAAAAATGCGGTTTCTTCTAATGGACTGCGGAATCTTTGACTGTAAATCATCTGGGAAATAGCATTTGCCTCACCTAAAGTACTCATAAGTAAACAAGAAATACTGTGTAAATTGATAATATAATATCAAATACTAGCTGTAGAATTGTTAATAAAGCAAATATAACTGGGACCGAATGGACAACGCCCAGCAAAGATTCTCAGCTCCAAAACTGTAACAAGGGTTCTGTATAAAGTTTATCGGTCGTAAGGAACGGTTGTAAATATTAAACGGTTTCAGTAACCGTCCGGTACGATCCATAACTCTTCAACTCACAAGTACCAAGGCGCGTCAGGTTAAAATACTCCAAAATAATATTAACGAGACAGCAATTCTGCATGTTACGCTTTCACGGGCAAACCGCTATGCCGATCATAATGAAATTTAGTAAAGCGATAGCTTAGCGTGGGGAAGAACGTAGCTTAGTTTTTTTCAAAATTCAACCCCTATGAAGAAGAAGTGGGGGTAACTTTCATAAAAGAGCTTCAACGTAAACTTCTTGTTAAAGTAAATTCTCAAAGTAAGTTCTTAGAGTAAGTTCTTAAATTCCAATGTATTTTTGACTGACTTGTTTCTTATTTTATAAATATTAAGTGCATAATGATTCTGTACTTTTTAAATTGAAATTAAAATATTAAGTGATAATAAATTTGATAATAACTGCCGGATAAGTGAAGATAATTGGTTAAGGTTAGGTTAGAAATACCGTTAGAATTACCTTAACCAGATATTTTTTACCTTTTCTGCTGTTTTTCGCATTTTCTGCTTTTATCTTAAAGTTTGGTTGATTTAATGTTTTAAAATTGGTACGTGTGAGTTATACTTGGAGCTTAGGTTAGAAGATTCTAGAGAAAGATAAGATTAGGGGAGGATTTATGTAGTGCTGGCGTGAAGCAAGTATTAAGACGGGCGAGGGTGGGTTATGTAGCTTGCATGTGGTATTTTCAAAGAATTATTGCTGTATCTATAAAAATTTTAGTAACTACGTTTTTCTGTAAATATGTATTTTTTACAGTATTTTACGAAAACATCTGAAACAAAATTATTCAGATTGCCATGGTAACCAGACGACTGAAAATGTATCATTTATACAGAAAAAATTATTGATCACACAAACATCTGCTTTACCTTGGAATCGAACCCACAAGCTCTGCTCAGACAACGTCCGTTGCACCACCAGCAACATTAATTCAAAATCTAGAATTGCAGTATCAGTGAATTATTCTTGACTTTATCTACACTGTCGGTAATAATTTTAAGTGTACCATTTCACTGTGCTACAGACTAGTATATCCTAGTATATCAGTGCGTAGGAAGGCTGTATTTCTGTCAGCGGCGCGGCACCCACCGCTAAGTAACTATCTGACACAATGAGACAGTGAGAGAATTACATTGCAGTATAAATTGTGACCAGCTTTCTAACTGAATGGCGACCTCAATACTCTCTAACGGTGTACACTTCACGAGCAAATCTAGAACTAAAATAGATTAGGACCCTTTCTAAGACACTAATTACGATTTATCAATTGAAAGCAAGAAAGATATTTGATAATAACAATCTTTGACAATACCACACCAGTCTATCTGACTCGATAACCGCATAAGTCGTAAACATAGACTACTACATATATAATACTTATAGATATTTTTATTACAAGAAGAAAATGTGCTAATGCCACAATGTTTGCTCTGAATAGGAATCAAACCCACGACCTTCGGATACCAGATCCAGAGGCTTTATCTCTATCGTAGCTGTAAGTGACAAATGTTTTTAAGTCATCATTACTTTTCTATCCGCACTAAGGGTTTGTATGTAGGGTAATAGAAATATTTTCAAGTCAATTAGAACGATTTATAGAGCCTTAATGGCGACCTAACCGGTTAAAACTGGTTTCTTCCTGTGTTATGTAGTTTGTTTCTTTACTGATTATCTGGTACTGGATTACTGAGAATTGTTAATGACTTGCTTGGTTGGTTTAGTGGTTTGTGGTTTTGACTGTAGAGGGTAGGGTCGCGGGTTCGACTTCTAAACAGGATAGTTTGGAATGTTTACTATTTACTGGTATCCAAAGATTATTAAAACGAAGGCGCTTAATTCGTACAAATATGGGTACATTTAAAGATATTACAAAAATGTTAGATAATATTTTGCATTTACATCGTAGTAACATAAACATACATAAATAAAACAAATTGTTTTAAATTTGAATTTGAAGACAACCGACCTCAAGACACCTTAGCAAACTAAAGAGGACGATTCATTGTCATCGGACGCACGAAATAACACACCGCTTACAACGCCCGGACGGTGTGTGGGTACCGTTATTGTGTTTACATTATATAGACATAGGGTTGTCACGGTCATTTGACGGAAATACCAAACATGGATAAAGGCGACATCTCAAATTCAAATTATTTTATTTACGGTAACGTATCTATACGTTAAGGTTAAGGTCCCCGTTAGGGACCTAACGTGATGGTTATGTATGTACATATGTATGTAATACATGTACTGAAGGACGATCATGTTTTGGTGGATACTTCAGATCTGTGCGCCCTTCTGCCTAGAGTGAACCGAGAGAAAAAAGCCCGTGAAAAAAAATCCTAGCTCCAATTTATGATTTGCCTCCTTAATAACACAGCCTGTGCCTAATTTTAAATCAGATAGTCAAATGACGCTGATTCAAAATAATATTATTAATAACACGAAATGTTGAAAATATTCGTGAAACTACAGATCACCTGGCAACCCTATCATTAGAGAGGTGTGAACATAGAAAGAGACGCAAAATAAATTGCGAATGACCTTCAATTAATTAATTAATTAATTAATAGATAAGTAATAAATTATTTATTTAAAAATACATTAGTCTATAAAATATGTACCTATTATAACAGAATATAATGCATTTTTTAAATATGACATATTTTCCTCCGGGATTCTCTGTTTACCCCACTATGGTCATGGCGTTATGCTATATCAATTTCAAATATTCTTCATATTGTCGTCCCACTAGCCGCACGAATACCAAATAATTTTACTGACAAAGTTGTTATACCCTAACGCCGAAGATAACAAAACAAGAAAATGAAAAAGGTTATTTTAGGAGACCATAATGTTGCGATCATAAAAACTTCCCTCGTTTTAGAGTCATGTCTTTGCCGACAAGGTGACATTAGGACTTTATCGACAAGACTCAAATACTTATAGGTCCTGTGTTATTAAAAAGGTGAAAACCTGTTTTGGACTTAATTTTCGTTTATTTTATAAGCAATCGCAATTATAATGCGAATGTTGTTATCGAAGCGTGATTGTTTTAATTGAATTTGTCAAATTTAAATTCAAGTTCAAATCGTTTTGTTCGTTACGAGCAAAACACAGTTCAGAATACACTCGAGAGCAAAAAAATCGCACACTACGACAATTTTCATTTCAGGGTCAATTTTTTTCTAAATGGCGCTTG
>DWQT01004162.1:0-11561 GCA_018244895.1 Myscelus amystis hages | reverse complement strand
TCCTGGGTGGGAATCGAACCCACGACCTCTGGTTTTGCAGTCAGGGTCTCTAACCGCTCGACCACGAGGCCAGAGTTGTGTTGGTAGTTTTTTATTTAGTTTTATTAATTGAATATTAAACACATAAATACTAATCACATTATGTCTTGTAACATAAGGATATTTTGAAAAGAGATTGAGGATAGAGTAAACACCATACACACTTGAGTTATTGTTGATTACTCTGACGGCGTTCTCTCTACCATTAAATAAAGTTGACTGATAACAGGGTAAATTTTAATATACTAATTGCATACAGATAAATACGAAAAACAATTACTACCATCGTTTTAATTAAACATTTCACAATAACTTTACATTGTACGTAGTGTAAATACACATATTGGTGATATTGAAAACAACCATGATAGCGTTGCGGATTACTAAAATTGTAATAAAAAAAACCCACAAACATCCGCAGAATAATATTTTAATTACAGTTTCAATATACCGCTACAGCATTGCACACATGGAATATTATTACCCGCGTTAATAGCGATGACTATCGTAATATCGATATCAAATAACCCTTCACTACCCACGGCTACTCTTTATAAACAGATAAATCAATTTAAAAATTAAATTTACAAAAATTACCATCAAACATAACGGTTTCATTTGAAGGGTTGATAACAATTTTAATTGCAGTTGTAATACGTTAAAACTACGTTATTCCACACACGCTAACGTAGAGATAGCATCGGCGTTAATAGTGATGGCTATCATAACAGTGGTGGCAGTGATTGTTTGCGTTTGTCGTAACGCGCAGGTGTCGCTGTGGCCAGTCACGGCACAACCCAGTTTAACATAATGATTTAAGTGTTCAGCAATAAATGTATCTATATTGGTATAACATATCTATATATATGGTCTATCTACGGTATAAAAAAATATCTATATAAGTATTATATAATATGTATATATGTATGTTTATCAGCTGTCCGGTTACCATAACACAGGCATTAAATTACCTAATTTGGAATTAGCTAGCCGTGTGTGGAATTGTCCTAAGATATTATTATTATTATTATAATCACACACGACCTTCTGATCCTACACCGAGCCTGTGTGAGAGCGACTGGCAGCATCATGTCAACATATGGCTATCGATCATTATACCTACACTGTGATACAAATCATACAGTCGTCCTTGTCATACAAATATTTGATCTTGACGAGAATCCAACCTATATATCTTCGCTCGGGAATAATGATTGAGAACCGATTAACCCGCCGGTCAATTTTCGCCATACCCCTCATATTCAAACTCAAACGTATTTGATTCGTATTTGACATTTGACTCAGTCATATTCAAACGTATTTGATTTTATTAGTCTGTCATTATCATTAGTGTCGTGTTATCTTAGGGCGAGCTCGGCTCCAGCGCGAGAAAGGCGGCGGCGACGTGTCATTTCAAAGCTCATTTGTTTTTCGCACATTTTTACACACACATACAAATTGACAGCACTCATGAAACTGTTAAATTGTTTGCTGATACTTCGCATTAAATAATGACTACAAACCAGTCAAATCTGAATCGTATTTGTTTTGAATTTGAATGTGTATTCCTTCGAAGGTGAAGCTACGGTGAGATGAGCGCTGCTACTTATTTACCTGTGAATAATAGATGCTTGCATACTCTTCGGTTTGATTCTAGATACATGTAACAAGCGAGGCAAATCGTTTCCTCATCTTCAAAACAACACGTCTAATAAGCATATCGTGCTCATCTAATATCTTAGTATACATAATGCACCTTTCTACAATAACTTACCCACTCTAATAGCATTGATCCGATAATAATAAGCCTATTATTTAATACAGAAAATCCAAAATAGGATTTCGCGTCAAACAGATTAACATCAAAACCATTGTACGCTATCATACGCCGTATAATTTTGAGCTTTCCAACCAAAATTGGATCTGTCGCTCGCCAGGACATTAATCCCGATATTCAATAACAAATACGAATTCGGGACAAATCACGTGAAAACATCAAAGGTGTCGGATAATAGGGTATCGATGGCGGAGGATTTCTCCAAAACCGTTCAGTTCCTATAACAACAATGGGATCGCTCACAATTAATGCACAAAGCGTCGAACCGGAAATATGCCGTGCAATAAAAGTCACTTTTTTCTTTAGCCACCTCTGCCCACCCTCCGATCAATGAGTCGAGAGTCTATTCAGACGGTTACTACTTTAAATGGTCGCGTGATTTTTTTGTTGTCGTAGTAAATAGTGGATGTAGTTAAGAATCGGTCAGTATTGTAAAGGTTGAGACAGTATAGGACACAATGAGCTGTTCAATGTTCAACGCTTGATTCTTACGTCAATTTTGACAGGTATCCGTAATTACCTACAAGGTACTGGAACTGTGAAGCAGTATGGGGATAAATGCTCCATGCATCTGGCAGGTGTGGGACTGGTGCCCAGCAGTGAGACGTAAAACGGGTAGCAGCTGCATACATACCTACGGCATAGTGCAATATATGTGACGGTATACTTATGGCATGACCGTATAAGTCGTTGTTTAAAATCCTCATGCTTAAAGACTGTTGCGTGGCCGCCGGTATGCTAGTTGCAGACCCTGAGCACTAACCCCGATGTCCTGTATACAGACCTTTAGAAATTAAAGAACACTTATTAAACTTACTAAGTATAACGAATTAGAATGCCACAAACGCAGGTCAATTCTTAATAAAACATCTTTAATAAAGATCAAGCGGCCTCGTCGTCTCCGACTGAAATTAATCCTTGATGATCCAAAAAAGTGTTTCTCCACCGTTTTCATTCCTTAATTACCCAAACGTCATCAGGTATCATTAACCAAATTGGATATATTTGGAGGGTTGCACAAAAAACATGGATACAACCGCCGTCGCAGACAGCGTGGCCCCGCTCACAGCGTGCCGGCGTCCTTACGTATCGTTTACACATCCTTACAATAATAATAACATCTCTACCGTCCCCCGACACGATGCTGAACGATTTTAAACCCAACGCAAATCACTTAAAGTCTAATCTGATCAATTTATCTGCATATTCAACGTTGTCTACTTATCCCAAATATGTCACTAAATTCATTCGCCGCGAGAATTTCGACCTTACGGCAGTAAATATAAAAACTGTTCGATTGTGTAGGTGTCAGGATATCCATTTGGCTGTCAGAGCGAGGAATGTCATTCATAGGTAATGGATAGTTGGAGGAAGGAAGTTGCAGGTAGGAGTACACATTTATTGAATGGTAGCACGTACAGGGCGGCTTGATGGCAGTTTACGGTATTATTATTGTGTTTTATTGCACGCTGTAACAACATTTTTGAATCCAGTGTCGAGTATCAGCTTTGTGGTTTCGTCAATTTTATGTTTATGCTTGTATATTCAAATAAGATTTTAAAACACTAGAGAATTCAGTATCAAAATTAGGACAACGAACAAATTTAATGTACATAAGTCTAGTTTCGCCACATCTGCCTGGATGTCGCATGACACTACAGCAGATGGCTTCGTAGATTAATCCATTCCTCGTGGAAAATATTGTTGAATAAAGAGATATAAACTTATATATAGACGCCCTGCCGTAAAAGTAATTCACATAGAAATAATATACCTACTACGCAATTTTGGCTTTTTTAGTTCATTATTATATTTTCCTTATTACCTGCTGCTCATAGACGTACTGTAGGGACAGGAAATGGCAATAAATAGTGCAACATAATCCGAATCTTGCTTACTAATGAACAGAAAAATTAGAAACTATAATGTAGCACAAAAAGTCACCCTGTATCATAAAAGAATGGGAACTAAAATGACCGAAATGTAAAATTCCTGTTTAGCCTATGACAACAATCTCAAGTTTCTCAGCGCGAGTGTGACGGACGCACGTTAGAGGGAGACGGCCGACCTTGGTGCAACCAGTGGCGGCCGCTAATGATGCTGCGTTCTTTTATAATTATTCTTATACCGCGTAGTGATGGGACGCTTGTAATTATATTTAAACTTTACTATCGATGTAATCAAGCATTTCAAGATAAATGACCCACAACATGAATTAACGTTAATATTTACTTCATATTTATCTTAATTACTTTTAGCCTGTTCATAATATTGTCTTGTTTTCACTTTTTTCATTATTATTGCTATGGTAGCTTTAAACAAAGAAATTACCACATTTTATTCAATCGGAATACTGTTTGGGAATTACTGAGACTTGTGCCTATGCGAGAGATTACAGACAAAAAAAAATGTTAATGGTCCTTGTAATTTTAGACAAAACCAACTTTGTTATTCTCTTTTCTTAGTGGTTTAAGTAAGTTTAAGAATATTGGCAAAACAACGTTTCTTGATCATAATAACGCTTAAAACTTAGTGCAGCCAATCCATAAACCGACCCACCTTCATTGCGTGGTGCTATATGTTAGAAGTGCATTAGTAACAGGCTAGATTACTTTTCGATAACATGAAAAGGGTTAAGCTCGATTCACGTGGTCATGCTACATTTTGTATATTTGCTTCGCATTGGAGTGACAAGGTAGCTTCTATGTGTGGATGGATGGATATATGTATATGTATAATCAGATTTATTATATCGATGAGCCTACCAGCGTAACTTCCACAACCTTGGCCGTAGGTACGCGTCAGCGCTATCGACACAAAGGCGATAAGTAATCCTTTTCGGCTACCGGTTTATACTGACCGCGTTTTTATTGTACGGGATTATTATACCCCGACGCATTGAAAAGAAAAAAATCTCTTCAAAATGGACTCTATACGCCACGCAACAAGGGTTAATTAAACGCTGATATTTAATGTTAGAGTTAATATGCAGTTTCTACGGATGGAGTTATTAATTCACGATTTATTGGCCTTAGAGGTCGTCGGAGTTATGGGAGTGAGGTGTTATTAAGGAGCTGTGGCCGGATGTGCCTGCGTCGATTACGCCTTCAGTTTTCGAAGGTAAATTGACTTTTAATACCAAGTTACAAGGTTGATTATCGAACGACATTGACCATATGCTATTATGCTCTAGCAATACAGTATTAGAGGATAAAATATTTGGCAGTAATTATAATTTAATATTTTCAGTCTGCCTCAGTACTAGGATCATACGCTAGAATAAAATACTTGACAGACAGACCCGGTTGACAAACTTGTCTGACATTTTTAAATGTAATAAAAAGAAATCGACAAAACGGAACTTCGTCAACTGACAGACAGTTGTTTACCATTTGTAGTTAGTTTCGTCGCTACATTATAAGAAATTTCAGCAAACTTTTCGTTTTTGTATACATATCTAAAGCCTATTAATTCTACGTATATTAATTATGCTCCTGTAGTGAACATTTTAGTATTTTCTATCCGCACCGACTTTCACACCTGATAGAGTTCCTGCCCAGAAGTAACTCGATTACTGGCTAAATATAACGTTTTAACTATTCCCTAGGAAGCACCCCACCCGGCAGTATCGCTTACATTGACGGGGCAGGAGAAGTGCGCGCCAAAACCAACAGCGGCGCGCGGAAACATAACAACTGAGCTGTCATTGAGACTGTTGTTGCAACAGTTCTGGGTCGCATGTTGATTTTCCCGCTTTTTTCGACGTAAAGCTATCAACGGCAAGCGTCGGAGAGGAAGCGCTTTTTAAAGCTCAGCTATTGAAAGCTCAGAAAACATATAATTATTATTGTAAACTTTTTACGTTAACACGTCCTAAGCGATATAGGATAGGTCATGGGTAATCTATCTATTAGATGTTTTCAAATCGCCTTTAAAGCCTCCGACGAGGCTTAATGATTGCAACCTAACGATAATATTCGGGAGCGACTGTTTAAAGTTGTGTCTTATCCGGAAGCCACGGGACATATATCTACAATCACCACGCAGGTGCCAGATCCATGTACCTCATGTAAACGAGACGACTGTAGCTATTGACTAATAACTTTAACGGCGCAATACCCTCGAATTGCCTTTAGCGTTCGGATGGTCATTCATATAGAAAATTCTCGATAGACCTTAAACATCACGTCGAGATTTTAATACGCGATATTTACAGAATAATAAATCTTATTGCTAACAATCGGAGAGTTATAATCGCGTGTGCTGTAAACGGTTTGATTAACTGCCGCTGCGTTCTGAAATACTGCCCACAAAGTCACGTGATGCGTGCGGCCCGCTCTCCGACGCTAGCGGGCCGCCGCGGGCCTGCTTGCCTCCGTCGGCCTGTCTACGTTAGTGTTAAAAATTTTACATACACTATAATCATTTATTTTACTTTTCTTAAGTAAAAGGATACATTTAAAATGTCATCTATATCAATATTGGTTCGCGTAAGATGTCTAACGGTAAGGGCAATGCTTTTAGGCCGCTCGATTCTATGAAGACACTGAAAGTTTAAAAAAGTGGTCATTTTAGTTTTAAAAATTATAATAATATTTATATTTATGAATACATAAAATAACACATAAAAATGAATTTGATTTTTTGTTTTAAAAAAATCCAAGAAACATTCCGAAATAACTCATCAGACATAATTTGACACAGATAGCAATGAAACTAAAAAGTTCTATTACATTTTTTCAAGAAATCGCACGAACAGACACGGGAATTGTATTGCTATATATATAAAATTAACTGACGTCCGTCCGTCAGTCCGGCGTCATTAAACGGCCATTGTGACCAGTGACATAAATAAGGGCGGATTTATTTTCGTATTTATTTATTTATATGTTCCAATTATTTATTGCCGCGTCGTCCGTACCACGCTTTATGGTTTTTTGAGTTGTTAAGCATTTTAATTTAATACGAAATCTCGAGATTTAATCTTAGACGAATGCATACCGATGTTTTAAGTGACGATTAATTATAAATCGTTTCGGGATGTTTCTAGAATGTATGTACAACAGTCGTTTAGAATTCTTTTTAGCCAATTATCTCAATAAATTTGTACCAAGTAATTAGTCAGAATATTTGAGTACATTCATCTAAGATATAGATATATCAAGTGTTAAGAAGTGTCACGTCAAGAATAATAAGGGCTTTCTTAGTTTTATTTTTGATCATTTGTAAGTATCATTAAAATGTTATCATACGAGATAAATATCGCATCGTTTAGTATATAGACGATAATGATCGATGCACAGTGCCAAATAAAGTGTTGTGTAGTAAATAATTTGTGAGTTATTTTAATAAAGTCTAGCAGTTTATTGTTACATGGCGGCGCGGGCGCGTGCAGCGTTCGCGGATGTATGCGAGGTGGACGGCGGCAAGGTTAACCAGGTTAATTGTGGCAATATTCCACCTTTACGACGCTCGCGGGATTGTTGGATCGTAATTGAAGAATATTTAATGACTTTTCACAATTATAACACATTTATATCACATTCGTTATATGATAATAACAATTTTAATGATATTCATAATTAATATTTTCTTTAGTGAATCACAAAAAAATGCTATAATCATGCTCGAGTTTCATATTTAATTTAATCAATCTGATATGTAGTAGACTTACAGTATTTATAACAAACACGCAACAGGCAAATAGAACAAGTGCATTACAATCGAGTCCGGCGACGCTTACAGTGGAAACTCCTCAGATGTTACAAGGGTCTGTAGGGGATGGTGACCGCCTACCGTCAGAGAACTGTCTGCTTATCGTGAATAATTATAGTAAGGAATCAAAATATGGAACAACCTATTCCCACACTGAACACCACACACTTTTTGGAACAGTCAACTGTGATATTGGCTAATGACCTTTCACAAAAGCTTAAGAAGCTCTCGAGGAGCTTTCTCGGGCCGCAGTAACGAGAAGTTTGTTATCGAATTTGATTAACATATTAAAAGCGTCCAACAATAGAGCATCCCTTGAGCGTTCCGAACGTATCGACGCCAATAAAAGGATTGTCGATAATAATTCGAGGTGAGTCGATAAAGCGCCGTTGGGGCGCACTAAAACATTTTAAAATGTTATAAATAACGCCGTTTAACGACGCAGACATGAGCCGCTATTAATCACACGTTCGCTTTAATACTACTTTTTATTACATGTAAATGAGTGTGTGCTGGTACCCTTATGAGCGCCGTCGAATATTTAGTGCGAACGATTTGTACGGATCGTGTCGTACGCCTTTATTTAAGAATTTATAAACGTTAACTCACAGCTTAATGCTCACCAGAGGACAATATCATTTGATGACGATCATAATAATGATGATTGCTACGACAGTTCCAAATGATCTAGAACTTTCTTTGTCACCAAGTTCATATGCGGATTGGCGCCAATTCAAGCATCTCTCGAAAGCCTAGACTTTATCAGGTACGATTCAAATCCTACCATTTTGCTATCTTTACGACCTACAAAAATAGGTTTGATTAGAAAAATATTGGTAAGTTTGTAAATATTTTTGATGTCAGCCGGTAGAAAATGCCATTCAGTACTAAGTGCGCTCTTTTAGACCTCAATTTTATGGATTCAATAAAGCTTAGTAAATAAATAATTGGTAAGGAAACATCACTCACGTTAATCGATAATTTATTTGAACTTACTTGCAAACAGACCTAGTATGAAAAATTGCGTCTTCAAAAAAATGCCGTAGATTATAAAATTCCCACACAAGATCTCCATAATTAATCGTTAGATGCAATAATTCCCGCGCCATTGAGCACATACCTGTACGTATATCACGAGCATTATATTTTTATAATTGACTCAGCTATGTGTTCCTTGAACTCGCCTTAAACCAGTTAATTACTGATTAATACGATTACTCATACTTGGAAACGTCCCACGGTCAGGGCTCGGACCAGTCTGCAGGTCGGTCGGCCAAATCTTGGGTGCCCTTTCTTAGTAGCTGCGTAACTCCTCATACTTATCGTCCATGCCTTTTTTAAGTACCTAATTGTTTTTTTTTTAATGACTGGCTAAAACTATCACCGATCTCATCACATGAGGGCGGTATACCATAGTCGACCACGCTGAATTAGTCTGGGCGACGTCACAAACTTTACAGACTGTTATGGAAACTAAGGTGTCCGGATTTTTGACCGACTTCAAAAAGGAGGAGGTACTCAATTCGTCTGTATTTTTTTTTATGTTTGTTACCACATAACTTGGGCCTGCGTCCACCTATTTAGAATTTTTTTTAATCGAAAGGTGGTGCTTGTCGTCTTTGTGTCTGAGTATGTACCTATATTATAGTGTTTCCTCGGCTGACACCGACTCCAAAGACAACAATATGTGTACCTAAATATTGATGAGGAGAAAAGCAAGGTCATTATTAAGTTGTAGAAAAATACGAAATTTTTTTTTACTTTAGTGCGTGTTAATTTGGTCCGGATTAGTTCTTTTTTGAAGTCAGTATTTTTTATTAAAATGTTTGTATATTCACGACGTTCTCATCGCCCGTTGTAATACGCACGTAACTTTGAAAAATCAGTGCGTGCCAGGATTTGAACGCAGAACCCCCGAATAAGGAAGACAATTTCGAACAAGTAGCCTATTACTTCTTTGATGATCATCATTAGCTAAAGCTAAAAATTAGATAATAATTGGCACTCGGTGCTTCCTTCCTATCCGATTAGAGACGTGGCGTGATGGTTATGTATGTATGGATAATAATTGGATACCTATTGTATGCAAAAAACTACTACTGTTTGTTACTAAATTACTGATAATTATTTCCTAAATACGCAAAATGCGACAGTGACGCAGTAATCCGATGCGCGGCCATATAAAATAATAAACGCGTGTTTTATTGGTCGTATCCACGATATTGTTAACGACGGCCGGCCGCACGCCCTCGGCCTGCGCCGTCCTTTTTGTCAAACCAGCGTTCCCCGGGTTTACGAGAGCTACATCGTAACTTAAACGATACAACCGTCTACGTTTTATTTGCGATATTTTTCTTTTTATTTACATTAAGCAATTAATAAGGAGTAAATTTGGGATGTACAGTATATCAATTAATTGATCGCGGTTATTTTTTTTTCCAATTATCTCACATAAGGCAGTTTCTACACGATAAATTAGCTTAGTCGTATAAAGTAGAGAAGTACTCAGATTATCTAAATATTGTAAATAAAAACTGTACTGTTCTTTTTACGCGAAGAGAGACAAGTGGGCGCAGTCGCCCATAGACAGCTTTTTACCACCTTCTAATAAGAATAGGAATAGGACCATTTGTGTGATTTCTGTTTTGTAAGCTTTTGTGGGCTAGTCTTTGCTACATGTGTAATACGGGAAAACTATCGGTCCTCCTAATTGTTGAGTTAACACCGCTGCATTTATATCGACAGACTATCGGTTGTCCGTAGCTTTGTTTTAGTATAGAAAAGTTTGAATAACGGCCCATTAGTGAAGGAAAGTTGCAATTAGAAAGAAGCTAAAATGCTTCTCGACTTGAACTACGAATCAAATGGAATATGTTGTAAAGTACGAGTAGGTGCTCAGGTTTTTGTCACTGGTATCAAAGCCCAAAAATCGTAGCCGGCCGCCGCCGCCCGCGCGGCGCGGCGCGAGATAGCATCGAGCATCATTTGTGTTTACGAGCCCTTTGTTTCAAACCATCGCGTCCTTATTTACGACGCTACCAATAAAACAATTTTGTTATTTTTCTGCTTTATTATTATTTTTATACTCACCATGTTTACTGACGCTCAATAAATATTGAGTTCTGAGCGCTTTATTACGCCCGAGTGATCGTTACCGTATAAGAAGATATACATACATAAGTTGAAAAATATCTTGTATTTCGATAACCAAAGCGATCTGTCTTCAGATTAAATCTTTATTATGAACTCAATCCGTCTTCTTCCAAATCCAATTCTTGGTCTAGCCATTCCGCATCCTCCACATAAATCTAAATGAGAACTCTTTTCGAAGCAACTAGCATAACATTTCTACAAGAAGTATACTTTCTACAGAAGCTAAATTGATAACGATACATAGTAGACATTAGACAACAGACAATAGTACGAGTATGTTACTCGTACATACATAGGAGCCGCGGCTATATTGTAGTCGTTTTATTACAAAACTGCTACCGTGAGAAAGTAAATACAAAGTCCTATCAGCGCCGTATCACCGGCAGTGTTATAAGTCCACTTGTGGACAAATGCCTCTCTTAAAGAGGACCTTTTGCCCTTTCATCGTCATCATTATCATTATCTTCGTCATCATTAGTTGATAAAATCATTTTTAAATATGATTTTTTAATACATTTTATAATTGGACTGGCCTCGTGGTCGAGCGGTTAGAGTCCCTGACTGTGAAACCGGAGGTCGTGGGTTCGATTCCCACCCGGGACAAACATTTGTGTGATGAGCGCATTTGTTGTCATCTGTTCTGGTCTGTTTGTCATCTGCGTCCGGTCGTCATGAAAATATCTATATAAGTATTATATAATACGTATATATGTATGTTTATCAGCTGTCCGGTTACCATGACACAGGCATTAAATTGCCTAATTTGGAATCAGATAGCCGTGTGTGGAATTGTCCTAAGATATTATTATTATTATTA
>DWQT01004161.1:0-11562 GCA_018244895.1 Myscelus amystis hages | reverse complement strand
TACACGTTACGCTACTTGCATATTCCGTGTATTTACTTACCCAAATGTCCTAAAACGTTTTTTTCAAGAAATCATCGTATTAATTTTCAGGTAATAGAAATCACTGGGCAGATGGTAGATATAAAGATAAATAATATTACAAGTTAGTTAAACCAATCAATTTCAGTCGTGTTACAGACTAGGTTAGTTCCTGAAAATTAGTTCCAATACCGCTGAATTCATAAAATGTCGCTGAGCTGAGCACTATACATACTGCATTTGTTATGCTTGAAGTAATTTTGTGCACATATTTATTATAATGATCTGATACAGCACAGTTCCAATAAAATCAATGCCGAAGAGTGCTGAGGTACGATGTAGCCTTCCACTGATTTTCGGGAACCTCTTAGTCACAGATAATGTAACTAATTGTGCACTGATTCTTTCGCCTTTATCCTATTTTGAATGTTTTCTTCTCCATAACTATTTCTCCCGTAAAACTGCTGAGTTAGAGCTGGAATTGTCAAAGTTATAAGTCATCGTTATTCATTTTGAAAAATCATTTCAATCTCTACGATCTCATTTTTCGATGTTTGATAAGAAGTTTGTGTTTCATAATTGTTTTAACACCATAGGAACATACGCAGCTATGTACAAATTTTTCCCTGACCCATTTTCCAAAGCAACCCTTTAAAATAATTAAAATTACCGTTTAAGTGCGGTATAGGTATTCATGAACATACAGTAGAAGGGTTGTATTTAGGTTAGTGAGCGTCCCTTGTGACGAGAATAGGGTGCGTTGTAGGGGGTAAAGTTAACACAGGTCTATAAACAGCCTTAACACTATGTTAGAATGTGCTCGTTTTATTTTTATGTGTCATAATAAAAAGCTTTGTAAAGCTACTCGTGGGCAGTTTATAGGCTAACTATGAATAGATAACGATGAATAATATAGTATATTGAAAAATATGGACCATTACGTAAGATATTAAGGGTCAATTGGAGGGGACTGATCAGAGAATCGTAAGTTGTCGCGTTACTTGGGAGAGCGTTATATCTAGCATTTGACTTCTACATATGTGCTAGAATTAATCATGATAATCGAATGTGAAGTATTTTGATTCATACGTACATTATTAATTCAATAAATCAAATTGTGTATATATTTTGTAGGTGGTAATATTTCGGTTGGAAGGGTATCAATTAGTATTATTATTATTTTCAATATAAAAAAAAACATGAAAATTGGCCTATATCATCTTTGGCCTATTTTCATTTAATTAAAATAATATTCTGTAGCCGTTAATTGTATGTGATTACTTTCCAAATGGTGATCAACGAGTGAAATTGTCAGAGTCAACATATATATGTAAGTATTTGTTGGTGCAAAACTAAAACACATTTCGAACACTCGTTAATTAAGGGAGCCTGTTCCGCAGACATTGTTGCCGGAAGCCTCTTTCATTCAGTTCCTTCACACCAACATACGCAGTTCATTGTTTGCATAACATAATTCTGACTTCGACATAAATTCTGGTTCACATAACATGGATACACATGCTAAAAGTCTATTCAGCGTCCGTTAAAAATTGGGAACTAAAATTGAGGACAACAATTGGGAACTATAATTGGGAACCATAATTGGGAACACGAACACGTAATCTTACCTCCCCTTTAGCGGTTAGGGTTGCTAAACAAAAAGCTACTCGAATAGTTTAAAACATATTGTTAAATAAACCCCTCTCCAAGCTACGATAACTTAATTTTATTAAAACGTTACTTTTCTAGGTTCAATGTAGATATTTAGCTCAATATTAACATTAATATCATATGTACGTATACATATGTATATGTACACCCATACACGGACAATAAACGAATCAAATACGAAACTGCAACAGTGTAGTTGAAATTCGTATTTATTAACGAGTAAATGAAAGATATTCAACGTCTCCACTCCTCTGGGAGAACATAAATTGTACGACCTCGTTCAGTGGCAGGTTTCCGTCGGGCATCGCGCCGAACTTGTTCTATTTTTGATAAACGTCCGAAAATAGTGCAGGAGCCGCTCATTTCTTACCAAATTGCATTTCACTAGTATTGTCCCAAATTTCGATTGTTTCAACGTCTAGTACTCCAAAAATTTCGATTTTAACAACGTCTAGACAACGAAATAAAACCAATGGAACTTTACGATGAATACATTTTTGTCCATTATATAACTTTATATTGTAAATTTGTATTTATTGATTACGATCTAGGTTAATTAATAAGCAGCTGTAAATGTATGTAAATTACGAGCGTATTTATTTAATAAGTCTGCTTATTTGATGTAAAGTAATTTACTTGTACTAGTTGATTGAATAAATATGATTGAGTTATGAAACCTGTAAATGCAACTATTTTCTTTAATTTTTATGTAAAGTTAGTTACTCGCAAAACTTTCCACCATTCCAACTGTACATATGTAAATGTGTTTCTTTGGTCAGGTAGATTTACCCGGGATTGGAATGAAATGAATGATACGCATTGTATTTCATCCGCATCGTTGCTACGATCTTGCAATCTTAAATTTGAATCCTTCATCTTCAAATTAACTATTTATCTAATAGCTATATTTAAATAACGTTATTAAGTTTATTTGGTCAAGATAGATTTATATTGCTAAACGGATAGCTACAAAAAATGTATATTTTCAACAAGTTCGTTAGATTATTATTATATATGAATAAGTTTTATTTTTGATACGTTAGCTTTTTATGCAATATGCTGTAGACAGATTAAAGAAAGTCATAAGAACATAATGAATTTGTGCTCTTCTTGTATAGTTGGTAGAAGCATCCGAAATCTACCTGTACTATACGTAGTTTTGCAAATAAAGAAGTCAAAGTTTTACAAGACACTAATCAGATGGTATCTCTAGACGTAATTGATAATAGCTAAGATAATTGAAGTAACTGAATCCCTGCCGTTGAGTAGCGCGCCATCGCGTTCCAATTCCACATTGAGATAAGTCCCGACCGTAAATGACTTCTGGAATCTGATATGTCCAATGCCAAATAGCATTATTGTGCGGTTCCAGTGAAAAGGCAGTAAATTTAAAATGTTTTAATTTAGTCGCTTTTATATTCAATATCACTGAACGTAGTTTTGTAAATATACTGTTCGAAATAAATATTTTTATTTGTAAGTATTTATTTCGTTATGCCAGCTTATTACATTAATCAGTTCTAAGCGAGCATTAAAATTCAATGAATTAAAATAAATAAATAATAAAAAGGTTACCAGTACAATAAAAAATATATTTTATTTTAAATTAATCCGTGATATATTTATGATTAAGTGATTTGTAACAGTGAAAACATATGCATGTCGCTTTTCAAATTAAAAAGTCAAGTTCTGAAATATCACCTTTTAAGATGCTATCTCTCCTAGTACTCGTAATATATGGCTGATAATTAAAGTAACTGCATCTCAGTGTTTGAGTGGCGCTGCATGCCATATTAAGATAAGTCTGATAAATTAGTTAGTGGACTTCAGTTTTTACTTTCGAAATTACTGTGGTGTGATTAACTGCATAAAAATCGAACTGGTACAAGCAATAGGTTAATGATGTTATACATTTTTTTTTACTTTTGGGTGTCATTAATCTTAAAATAAGCTATATCTTCATTTATTATTATGGACTTACAGTCTGTAAACATAGTAAAACACTGCAAATAGAAACTAAAATTACTGAGATGATTATAATTTAACGTACAATTGGCGGCATTATCGCTGAAACCAATTTGTTCCCGATAGCCACGCCGCTAGTTGGAGATAGTGTCATAAGCTTAAGATTTTAACAATTGCGTAACTCCATGACAATGGAAGAGGAATAAAGGAAATTATATTTGCTGATTGCTGACAATGTTACGTAATTGTATTTTATAGAAAAAAAACCTTAATTAGTATTAATCGTAGCGGTAAAAAATGCTTTTGGAACCATATTTTTTTCCATATTATTAGATTTAGTTTAGTTAGTCTGTATTATATAAATGTACCGGTACATTTGCACGTGCCTAACCCTCGGCTATTGGTCCCTAAACTACACTGTCACATACAGGTCATACTTCAAGCGAGGCTCTAAAGAACGTGGAGTTAAGAGGGATAGAAGCGTCATATTTACGATACGCCGAAGTGTTCGAGGGGAACAGATAAATTGTGATACACGTATCCGCTCGAGTTACATTATGAAATGCGCCTTTTATCAAGAAAATGCATCAGTTCAATAACGTTGATTTACGGGCAGTAGGTGCGGTTGTGGTTAGCTGCGGCTGTTTACTGTTGCATCTATAATTGAATATCTTCCGCTCTCTTTTATAAACGAAATTGAATGTTTCGACCCTTTCTATCACATCCGTGTTTCGTATGTGGAAACGAGACACACGATAACCAAGCGCGGCTATTGAGCTTTGATTCTTACGGTGTGTCATTATAAAACAATGTAAGCGTGGAAAAACTTCTAATATGTCATGATGCGGCCTTGTCGCGAAACAATGCGGAGATTTTAGGTTATAAGAAACTCTGTAAGTTTTTTATACACTGTGGTGTCGAAGTAAACAAGTATTATCGTCCTCTCACCCTTCATTTTCTACTTACATTATTTGATCTAGTAGTTGTTAGTTGCTACTGAAATTTCAAAAAATATGTATTACCGAACAGTTATTGCGATTTGTATTAAATATCAATTAGATCCTCAATTTGTGAACTGTAGTTTGACTATTTATAGTTCCGGCAACATTTTTCAAACATGACCAATTTAGCAGCTACTTTTAAAAACCAAATGTAAATATTCAGTACGTAAAAAGTATCACGATTTCATGTATTGAAACCAAAATACTATGACCACTGCGACCTGCTTCATACAACCTTTCAGAATATACAAGTAGTTTATGACGACCACATTTATTTCCATCTGTCTCCAAGCCACTATATATAGGTCCGTTACAAATGTGAAAAGGGGGAATTTAACAGAGAAGTCCCCTATGCTATTATAAAGCGAAGTGAGAATTTCAGAATTTAATTATACAAATGTGTTGATAATATCTTATATTCATTAGAGCATTCACGAATAGAGCGCGGACTGTGCTAGATGTGTTGTGATTTTGCAACTGAGACTCAATCCCCAGTGAAATACGACCACGTATATCATAATAATATATTGTTTGGAAATATGCATTCTCTTGCAAATATAGTACTTGTATTTTATAATTTATTTGTTAATATAAATTGAATATATTCTTCTCTGCATTGTTTTTATGATTCCGGTTCCTTTCCATGAATTGTCACTTTACGTTACGACAAATTGTTGTACATTACGTTAAAGAAAGCCAAATAAAATGAAGATATTAGATTGTTTAAAATTCTTACTTATTAGAAATGCGCAAGTGTGTTTGTGTTATGTTACTACTTAGAATCGGATCGATGTAATTTTGATATAGACGTGGTGGAAGTATTAAACAATGGCATAGGCTACTTTTTCGCGAGAAATATTTCTTGTTTTAATCAAATAAGCGCTATAGAGGGCGTTGCAGGCGCGGTAAAACGAAAAGTAAGTAAGGAATAAAAAAATATAGAGGTCTGAACCCAGTTTAAGAATTTCTTAATGAATTTTACTTGAAAAAGGTGTTTCTTATCTACACCTTGAAGGTTTTCTAAAAGAATTACTCTTAATCTACAGCGTTACTGTGGCGGAATGTGAAAAAAACTCGTTTGAGGGAAAGTTCTTTCAGTGAAATAAAAACATACGAAATAATCGCACACTTCGCGATTATGTTAGGGACTTTTCTTCATTACGTTTTGCATCGAGTCGTAAAATGTTGCGAATGTATTTATGAATATGTACCGCGAACAACGATATGCAAAGCCACGAATGGTATTTGCATTTGCCTACGAAACAAAGAACTCCGTTCGACAAGTATTTAATGCTACGTTTATGATCTCATTAAGAATACGTATTCGCTGAAACTTGTAAGATGTAGTGTTTAAAAGTGTTCAAGCAGTAATATTTTCGAAAACTTTAAAAATAATGCAAGTGGTGTTGAATAATTTCTAAGTTTGTAAATAAGTGCTTTCTGAAATTTGCGAGATCAAGCACATTTATCGAAACAACCGTGCCTTATTCACAATCGCTATTACCAATGCGATGAAGCGGAAATGCTGACATTTTGACAAGGTTATTCATATAACGACGCAGATAACAGCTAAGGTTTCAGTATATTCTGGCCTAAAGTCATGAAAAAGGTCCAACAAATTGTTATTAATGACAAACCTTAATATATGCTTATAACATATACAGGTACAATGTTAATACATACATATAAATAACGGAGGAAATTAAAACTGGGCGAAATGTTTCTTCTATCTACGTTAGTAAATGTATATTGAAAGTTCTAAGCTTTTATATATGAAATACCGGCTTAGCTTAATCATAATATTTGAAAGGGAATTAAAATCATTCATTAAAATAATATTAAAATGAACGCCTTGTTTGCAATTTATTCATAATGGGATTTACTATAACAATAACAATATGCAACTTTAATTTCAATTTTCGCCCGCAATAAAATATCGCTATAAAAGTTAGCACGGCGCTCATGAAATGAACTTCTATTGTAACACCTTTTATAAAGTTCTCCCGAGAAACTCTACGTTGGGTCTTTATTAGAAACATCGTTACTGACTTGTCTATACAAAAGTACACAGCGTTAGGAATAGGTGTAGAAGTTTAGTACCCTGTAGATTGGATTCCAGTAATGAAAAAAATCGTGACTAAAATTAATGACTGCCTACCGCACGTGAAATAAAAAAGTTGTATTTCTTTAATATTCCACTTCACAACTTTGTCACAACATACTCAACTTTGTGACTATCTTGTAAGAATGACATTAAACAAAAGTTGCCCGATTTTTGTATTCATTCACCAAATAAGGCATTCAGTACAATTAACAAGCGCGTACAGTAAAAATGCATTGTTAATTTCGGCTCGAGTAACATATGAAAATGAGGGATTAATTTTGTCTCTGGTTCGTTAAAAAATTCAACGAAAAATCCGTTCAGAATACGGAGCACAGTTTTTGTGTTAAAATTTCAGTGAAAAGAGCGTAATAATTATTAAATTCAATCCGATAACGCCTTTTTGCTGTTAAGCAGCAATGTTTGCATTGTTACGTGGCCCTTTGAACGGTGTTCGCCATTAGACGTACATAAATATTTATAGGCTATAAAACACCTCAACATTTCGCAAGTTTGCTCTCAAATGGATTTATCTCAAGCGACATACGAGTATACCTAACAGAGATGGCATTTATACGTTATATCAGTTCAGCAGTTATAATGCTGAACTAACTGCATTAGAGACGGTCTTGCTGGAATCATCTGTTATATTATAACACTGTGCTCCCCGACACGTAACATAAGTCGTAACGCGCGCAAGATTTCAACGTAACGAATGTCTTCCAACTCTACTGTACGGGAATCGGAAACTTTATATCCATCAAAGTGAGCGGTGCGCGGTGAAACGGTTTTCGATAACTTAGAGGAAAACATGTAACGCTCTAAACGTACTCAATAGTATATACAATCGGAGTTGTATTTGTGAATTTTGGAAATATTAAGCAGAATGCCGGATACTTTATTTACACGCAAAGATATATACGTACCTATTTTCTATTAGGGTAAGCAGAAGCTAAGGATTTCCACTGACGGTTCTGAGACGTTTCTTTGGTCAATTATAAAAGCATTTATTTACGTAATAAGAAATGAACTGAATGATGTTCTAATGTACGCAAAATTTAATAATTGTGTTGTGTGTATACTATTTGTATTGACATAAGCCTTTTTCTTTTTATGCGCAAAAGTTTTACGACTTATTTGATATGACGGACATCATGCAGTCCTTATATTGTAAGTAATAATAGTAATCTTGGCACAACCTCACGGCACGGCCATCTGTTCCCAAATTAAGCGCAGCCAACGTTATGGTAGACAACTGACAAACAACATAATATGCATTTCTATATACAAATCTATATACTCGTACATACCTTTACAATCAGGTACAGAACAAATGGAAATTTTTTCAAATATTTATTTTGGATGGGAAACGAATTCATAACGAATTCAGCTTGAGATTTTAAAATCACAGGACCGATAACAGAAATATTTTCAAAACTAAAAAGTAACGATACTTTTTAATATCAGCAAGACTTTCTAATAATTGTATCCAAAGTTAAATTATATAAATGTAGGTATATACAAATTATATTGAACGTCAGCAATAAGTATTTTATTGCCTTTGATTAATTATCCAATTATCCTCATAATGTGTCTGTCGTACGACACTTTTCGTGTCAGAACACGACAATGCGTGCGCTAAAGCATTCCAGCGAAAATGACCCCATACTAACTTTTGAACGAATATTATAATAGGTATATTTAAAGTCGTAATCGTGCTTAATATTTCTAAAATGACGCAAATATCTACATGTTTCATGAATTTAAAACGTCGTAAATTACAATGTAATAGTGTGCCTCGCCGTGTCGCAGTAACTAAGATGTAAGAACTGACTTTAATGCAAAATTGCCCCAAAAGTTGCACAGTCACGTGCCTCGTGCTCCAACTAGCTCCAACTTTCATACAGAATACGCTATCTTCAACCATGAAAGACTTTTTGTAAGTAGCGTAATTGCCTTTCTTATAGTTTGAACGCGCTGATTTATATTACATACATATTGTTATTCTCGTCAAGTTTGATAATACTAACATAAGCAAAAAATTATTATTTGTCAATATTTTATGTTTCAAAAACTTTAAATTGTTATTTAACGTTAATGATAAATTTTATATTAGTTATCTTTTACTCGTCATAAAACTTTAGAATATCACTGCAGATTCAGACCTAGCCTAGAATACCACTCTCTGCCTTTGCCTTGCATTGCCTTGCATAGCGATATCTAGGGCTACCGTCAATATCATATAGCTGTTTGTTGCTCTCGTACTATTAGTCAGATTTCGATATAATTAGAAAGAATATCGATATTATCAAACGCATGGCGATATGTAAAAGGAAGTCGCGTATATTTCGTGTAAAACACTTTATTACTTTTAACACTTTTGACTGTACAATTTATTGTTTTACGCGTCACCGCGGCGAGTTTCGGTTGTATCGGCTAACGCCGAATGTAGTTCAGCGAAACTCTATTTTACAATAGGCCAGGGTCGCGTCATAATTAACAAAGGCGGTCTCAGTCCATGCATAACTAAAGGGGTCCCGACTGGTCCCGAGCTACTCCGCGTAAACTGTTGACTCTCCCGTTGAATCAACCGCGTGGATACGAACATACGACTCGCTCGGAATTGATGTTTACCTGAACCAAAGTATTGCTGTTTGTTTAACCCTCAACACGGATATAAAATAAATAGCTTTTTCTATACGTGTTGTTTTAGAGGAAACAAATTACTTTTTATTATTAAACCGTTAACATATTATGTAGGTGGATATTAAATTGTTTTGTTAAGCTTGTATTTTATAAAACTAGGTACACATAATGTTTATAAAAGATGTTACAGGTAACAAAAGTGAAGATCGTATGTATTTTTTCAAGACAAATAGTACAGTTTAATAATTTATTAAGTGTGTATGTATAGTTCACAGGAAAAAATGTATGATCTATTTATAATCGTTTCATAAATTAAATCGTACAAAGAGTAGGCTTTGTTTAGTTTAAAGTACACCAATTTTCCAGTGAGGCGTTATAATTAACAAAGGCGATCCCGGCCCGTACATAACTAAAGCGTTTCCGAACTACTTTGCGTAAATTGTTGACTTTCGCGTGGAGTTAACGGAGTGTATACAAATACATGACGCGTTAGCCATTTCTGTTTATCTCTATCGAACAAGAGGCGTTCTATATTGATCAATCGATACTATATTATAAAATACAGTTAATAAAATAAAGCACTATTTCGTCGTTGCTTACGCAGCCTTACAAGGAAACACAATTTAAGTACAATTTATTGTCAACAAGTTAGTCATTCTTTTGTCTTCACAATTGTACAAGTTGTCAAAGGGTTTGTTGTTTGAGTACAGAAATTGCATGTAAGCAAAACCATCATTAACAAAAGCGGTCTTTCAGGCCATGCATTACTAAAACAGTAGCGCTACCTGCGTCTATGTTGAGTTTTGCGTAAAGTCAACGGGTTGTGTAAATATACACGACTCGTTTGAAATACGAACACGAGCATATGGAAATAAATTAATATTTTGTTCTTCCGTATTCGAGAAAAGTATGTGACAATCCACTTTATTGTTCAGTTAGAATTTATTACATAATACATCACATAAAAACATTTACAGTCAATCTATATCTTGTCTAAATCATGTAACCTAGCTACTACCAACTGATAATACATGTAAAACAAAAATCAGAACCATGAAATTGGAACGAAGTACAGTTTTTTGTTCGTTAAATACAGCCAGTATGCTTGCCAACTGTCATAAAGTACATGTAAAAACCGATCTGGTATTAAGGTTGCCCATTGCAAACATACTGTACGAAAAGAGTACTAAAATCTTAATTCTACACTTTCCGCTAAGTTTCCATTAGTATATTCCATTTTCAAATTTAATCCCTGTTACAGTTAATTGTGTTTATTGTTATAGTTGATTTTTGTGTTTCAGAAGTTATATTGAGGCTTCGATGCCGGTTGTTATCGTTAAACTTCATCGGGAGCTTAAAGGCGGCTTTAAAACAACCGGACTACGGACGGGTCACGACCAGGTTTTACCAAGAACCCGCACTGGAGTGTTGTAGAATAAACTCTATGTCTCCAACAATTACAGGGCAGACCCATACTCATCAGTGGGACATAAATGGGTTGCAAGTAATTACGGTGATACGAAAAGGAACAAATATATTATGACGCAAGTATTGTAAAGAAAACAGAGATTAGTATTTCCATTGTTTGCTATCGTTTTTTTAAATTTACTATGTAAAATTACATAGACCGCTCATAATTTAGCCTTTTCATAAGTATATATATAAGTATTATTAGGACATTATACTAGGGTATTCATTAACCTATAAAATGTTAACAATTAGTAAAAAATTTTCTAACTAATGTTGTTTGATTAAACTAACTTAATAGGACCGTTACGATCATCTGATGAGAAGTATTTTTTTACCAGTATACGCGTCCATTAGCATTTAATTTAATTTTATATTGCTTCAGAGACATTGTAATAATAGAGTGGTGATATTAAGTAAGCTTAGAGGCGAACTACGAGTATAACGGCTTCCTCTCTGCAGAGACTTATCTAGCGTCCGTGTTTCGCTCTCGCGGCTATTAACAGAGAACGTGTATTTACCTTAATGGTCCAGGAAATATTGTAACAATAACATTCTAATTCTATTTAAACAACAAATTTAGGAAAACTATTTGAACTCATTAACAGCGTAAATCAAATAATATCTTAGGACAATTCCACACACGGCTATCTGATTCCAAAGTAGGCAATTTAATGCCTGTGTTATGGTAAC
>DWQT01004160.1:0-11565 GCA_018244895.1 Myscelus amystis hages | reverse complement strand
GAAGTATGATAACTGAAACATGACTTTCATTAAGTGTATGTATGTACCTTATAATGAATAAAACAATTTGAATTTGATTTTGAATTTGAATTTACGTGTACAATATTAAGCGATAAATGCAAAATCTTATTTACATTGTGGCAAAAGAAAAAAAATGTTTTTTTTTTAACAATTATAAAGACCATGATAATCGTGATTTAACGATAACAATTAACGTCTCGTGATCGAATATGACGTAAGTAATTTTTTTCGAAAACAGAACGTGAAAACGTACACGTAAAGCATTTTTGAGAGGCCAGTTCGCGTCCGGTTTCGCAAATGCATTTACAAGCGTGCGAGTCACGAGCTGCATGCTTTTTTACTAAATTCGTTACTGAAAAAAGTCGTAGTTTAATTTAAATACATTGCAACGACAGAAAATATCACCTACATAGTTCCAAGGGGAGTTAAATGCTGCTGAAGTAGTCTGGTCACTATAGGGGAAGGGCAAGTAAGTAGCAGTTGTGTTACATTACAAAGTTCGTAAATCTACATATGTAACAAATTAAAATTGTTCGTATAATAATTACATGGTCCAATTTTTTATTGCACAAAATACCTGTGGTATACATACCGGACAGTTGATAGATATACATTATATACTACATAATACCAAAATCGCATATGACTTATGTACATAACCTTTAAACTTAGGATATGAAATTTAATATTATTAAGGCCTTTATATTATGTGGGATTCAAAATATGCTCGCTATTAAGCAAGAAAGAATTACTATAGCCAGTAAGAAACTGTATTATTCTGGTAAAGTTAAGCACGAGAGATTCAGACAAGTGGAAAGCGAATGAACAGCGGTATTAGGCCCGGAATTAATGAACCGCGATTCGAGAATAAACAAGGGAATATTACTAAACCACCGATACTCGAGGCAAGCGGACCTAGCAGCTGAGTGGGATGGAAATATTATGTTATGAAATATTCAAATATCGAACGAACGTTAGGGAAATCGGTACGCAGAGGCGCTAGTGTCGCGTCTCGAGGGATACGCATCGATTCTATCTCAATACTATTCAGATTTGTCGTACATTTACATTTAAATGCATCTTGTACCTAATGCAGTAATAGCTTAGCGGTTACGCTTCTCTCGCGCTTAGGTAGTCTCGATTCAAATCCTGATACGCCTTGACTTGTCAAAGTTAATAGTAGCCGCTGTAACGATGAAGGGAAATATTGTCGAATGTAACACCCTCAAATTAAGTTTTAAGTTAAGATTCAAAAATGACACGCCCCTCGTGTCACAAACAACAAGTAATAAATATTGATGACACGCCCATCGCGCCATCGGCAGCGAATCGGTTAAACTACTGTCATCCGTAAATATCCATAAAAATCTAACGTTATGACCTTAATTTATTTCATACATACTCTTTGTTCACATTCCACTGACAGGTGAACTAACACAAGGTCGAGCTACACAAGATAAAGCCTGGGAAATACAAAAAGGACACAATCACTACATTAGTAGGGATACAACTTCTTTTTTTCCAAAGTAACCGACCCACAACATGAATGAAGTCGTACGGCCTTATTCTGGAAACCCGATAATATATTTTACGACGCAAACATATTACAGTACGATATTATTCACCAATTATACAAAAAAACAGAAGAACATCTAAGTCAAACATGAATAAAACAGCAGATTACATTTTAATAGTGCTAGGAACTATAGCAAATTTACCATTTGCAGTGATTAAAATGGTCATGAGATTGCTAGTTATAACGCTGAAAGAAAATCTCCAGTGAGAACCGGCTCTAAAACCCGCGTCAAGCGTTTCAGGTGGTAGAACCCTCTGTGGTTCGACTCCGGCGGAACCACCGGCACACTTATTTCTGCCTTATAACAGCAGTGTTAAGCGCTACTGTGTTCTGGTTTGAAGGGTGTGTTAAAGGAGACATACTTTTTCGAGGCATTCCAGCTTAGTCTTCAGGAGTAGATCCGCATCTGTGGTCGACCTGAGATAGGAATCTAATCTTATCCGGGGTCGATTACAAATGTCCATGGGCGGCAGTAGTCACTTACCATCAGGTGGAATGCATGCTCGTCTGCTACTTTCATATTATAAAAAAATCCGTGGAGAAAAATCTAAAACTAGCCCCAATATCCTGAAAACAGAATACAGCCGCAAGTCATGTTTTTCCCTGGCCGCAATTTACCTCATTTAAGGTCCGATCACGCACCGCCCACAACACGACAACCATGTCGCGTTTAGGTAATGTAACGGGAAATATTCTGATCTTTCGCAAGTATCCCACTCTGGTCGATAACAAACGGTATGACAAAAACACGTACACGCCAAACATTTTATATACCACAAATATATTGCTGTAGAAGTACAATATATTTAGAGTAAATGCAAATTTTTCACAAGAATATTGATTTTATACGAATTGCTATCTGTGCCCGTGGCTTCAACCGCGTTTGCATTTAACAGAAAAGTGATTGTTCTTCTAAAATAAAGGTTACTCCTTATTACATCAGCTATCTGCCAGTGAAAGTTTCATCAAAATCGGTCCAGTCGTTACAGAAATTAGCCGGAACAAACAGACTGTTTATCTTGACAGACAAATCTTGTAGAACATATTATTTTGGTATATGGACCGTGTTTGGTATATGCATTTAGTAAAAAGCGGTTATTTTAATATTACAAACAGATAATCCAATTTTATTTATTTGTTTAGACAATCGGGAGTGGGTATTTACTGTCAACAAAACTTTTTGATTTCTTTATTGAAGATTAAATAGACTTTTCATAAAATGTCCATTTGTGATAAAACCAGCCACAAAGTCCTGTCTAATGTCTCGCTCTGCGTGAACAGTGACGAGTAGGCAGAACACGTTCGAATTTCTTTTATAAGAGGTTACTTGTTTTGGAATTTATAGCAGTTTCAGTATTTTTTCATGAACGTCTGCCAGCTGTGCTCGCAGTCGCAAATGCGGACGACCTACACGGCTAATAGCTAGATACCTATATTTTATTAAACAGAAATAGTCATCTCAAAAAGCCCTTACTACTAACTACTACTATTAATTAAATTAATATAATTTAAGGATATTTGAACTAAATAAAATATTTAAATTTAATTTCAAGTAAATAACATATTTGGATTTAATTTAAAGTAATTTCAACAAAATAAAAAAGTGTAAATTTAATTTATTTACCCAAACCAATTTAATTGAACTGATTAATTTGTAGTATCCTGTTTAATTGAATTAACGTAGTTTACATAAATAGGCTAAAGTAATACACTAGAGTACGTTTGCTTTCTTTGTTTGACCACGAGTTTTCCTATTTTTGCTCGGTACTTTTTCACGTGTTTCAATGTTGTCAATAAAAACATTTTGGCAACATAATTAATAATAACAACGGGTTTCAATTTTTATGAAATTTAAATTTTATGATCGAATTTCGACCCTCGGGCGAACTCTGGTTAATTGAAATTGTTATTGTTATAGTTGGAATTGCTGTGACAGAAACATTTTCACAATTTAACTACCAAATCCATATATAAGATCACTTTTACAAATCATTATGGAATAAACACATTTGATGTGCCGTTTAACAACTGGTGTAAGCTTATTGAGCTTTTTCTGTTTCTGTGTTTTTTCTTTCTATTTTTTTTTTCTTCTTTCTTCTTCTTTCTTCTTTCTGCTATACATAATGTTAGTATCCAAAGGTTGTCTGGAAGAGATCGCTTTTCAGCGATAAGACTGCCTTCTCTCTGCCTTGTCTCTCTATCATCTTGTCTGTCTGCCTCTGTATGTAATGGTGTACAATAAAGTGTATTTGTATTGTATTATTGTAAATCAATTTTGAGCCCCAACAATGCAAAAGAAAGCAGGTGAACATATCATTTATGTCTCATATTTCACTCTAAGTTGGGCTATTTGAAGAAAATCCTAATAAAATGTAATGTGGACGAATGGCAATATAGCGAAACAACGGGTCAAATTCACTTCACCGCGAGGCACTGGAGGCAATGAAAACATCTGCATTGTATATTAAAAGGGGGAACATTATGTCGCGAACTTTGATATGGGAGGGTCCACTGATCCCTTAACAATGGCGCCTGTGTTAACAACGATACAAGCTGCCGCGTCCGCTGTAAATACGGTCTTGTGTTGTTATACGTAAAGTCGAAATTCACATTGGCATATGCGTTGTAAGCGATTGTTATTTTTTTTTAATATCGCCGATGGACAATGGCAGACAAAGGCCGCATCAATCTCCTTACCTAATATTGCGGGTGAGTGACGTTGACAGATGATTTGAGAGCCCCATATTAAATATCACAGCTACTTGGTTTTAATTAACAAAATAATTAATAGTTGGCGTTGCGGCGAACCGGAGTGTAGGGTCGATCGGCGCTAGACGACCTTTTTGCTCTTCTCGTAGTAAATAGTTCAGGTCAAGTGGTAGTATCTGGCGCTCTATGTAATGTTATGGACAGGTTTCTTACGAGGCTACAAGGATTGATCGCCAACATTAATTTTCGCCTATACATGTACTGAGGCCATCGTAAAATCCTACATTATATACCTAATACATAGAATATGAATAAAATATTATTACACTGCAAATAAATCGGAGAATATACTGATAGGTATAGTACAACATAATTCATAAGTGAATGTTTCATGTGCGTGAAAAGTATAATTTGTGTGTGTGTGTGTGTGTGTGTGTGTGTGTGTGTGTGTGTGTGTCTGTATCACTCAAACAGTTGAGTGTACAATTATACAGAACATTAATAATGTTTTATTCAATGGCAAGTAAGCTACAGAATTGTGGATGTCGATAACAAAAAAAAATTAAAAGACCAGGAAAATTGTAGCGTTTGGAAAAAAAATACTTATTTGTTTCAAATATGCATATTTTTAAGTATCTTACAATTTACAAGTTTAGATAACTTTCCAATGAAGATACAGATTTTATAACTGGTACCCTATTTTATGAAATTTCTGACAACCCTAGCGGACTTGTTACGGTCCGCCAAACGTCAGGACAAAGATGTTTCTGATGAATTAATTATTTCTGTGATTCGATTGCCGCTATTTAGGTTATTTAGAGCTAGACGAAGGGAATAATACAATGGGTCTTATATACGAACAATAGATATTATATACGAACAAGCCAGTGAACTAGTTTATAATACAATTATAACCTCAAATTAGTTTTCATTATTTAATTATACTTGATAGTGGCAACCCTATATGTAAGTGTCGCGCGGAACACTACCCTACCATCGAAGGCCAGACTTCGCTCTGTGTTAATTTCACTACAGTCTAATGTTGAAACTATTTCAATTTCATAAAACTTTTCTGGAACAGTGATACTCAACTGCCTTCTATAACAATAATAATAATTGCGAGTATTACACACAAGGCTATCCGATTAAATATTAGACAATTAAATGCCCGTTTTGTGGGTAACAGGATAGCTGATATACATACAATATGATACTTAATAGGCAGTTATATTACACCCAGATAAAGCGCAAATAAATGTGCTCATCACAAATGGTTGTGGGAATCGATCCCACGACCTCCTTAGTCCGTAGTCAGGTTATCTAACCACTGGACCAAGACGTCAGTCTTCTAGTCTCAAAACCGCATGCTCACCCCAAGTATGGGTGCCACTTCGCTAATTAAATCGATACGGGCTGTCGCTTCGCGCTGTAACATGTTCAAACATGTCATGGGGCTCTTCAAGAAAGGCGCGCAAAGAGCTCTCCTCAAAAAGCCGGCAATGCATGTGTAACTCCTCTGGTGTTGCACATGTCCATAGGCGACGGTGACCACTTACCATCAGGTGGCCCGTCTGCCTGTTTACTAGTGTTAGATTGTAAAAAAAAAAGTACACAAAATGCAAAATTCAAACGACATGAAATAGTCAGTGCCCTTAGAATTAGATCTAATTCTGTTAACTTAATTTAATTACACCAGAACTGTCATGCAATTAGTGGAGGAGATAAGAGATACTTATGTACATATATTGTAAAGACATATTTGCATTAAACTCAAGGTTAACAAGAATAAAACATAGATTTTTCATGTGTTTATCCTCTTCATACCTCTTTTACACTGAAATATACTCGTATAAAACAAAATGATAGAGCTCTGTCATGCCAATTGTTGTATTATCCATATTATGTAAATTTTTTTAAACAGTATTTTATTTTCAAGTGAAATGTACTGATTTTTTCACAGAAAGATTGCGTCCTCATTTCTAACTGCAAATGACACAGAATCAGAAAATATGCCAATTAAAAACCGAAGAAGTTGGGGAAGATTTTGAAACCACAATCAATAAATAAAATAAGAGAATAACAGCACTTAACAAAGTAATTTTAAATTAAATCCCATTAAATATTACACATTTCTAGCTCTAGAGCGATAATATTATAATAAAATCAGTCACGTTAATTGCAACGTAAAAGGAATAATTCCTAATTCAATAGGAATAATTCCTAGTTCAATAGGAATAATTCCTAGTCCAAAGGAATAATTGCCAGTAAATTACAGGGGTATCAGGGTTCATTGATCCCGCGGCGGGAACTAGTCGTATCACAGGAGCAATCAGGTCACAATCAGCCCGCAGCACCACGCACATTGCTCGCTGCAACTCTCAATATTGGACGACGCGCGAGATAGCGCAACTGCAGTTGCACGCAATTGCAAGCAATTTGTTGGACGGACATAACGACACTCTCCACACGGCCGAGAATATTGGCGCAAAATTTACAATAAGTAACCTCGTTCATAGTTATGATAATCATATAGTCATCTGGGGGCACGGCAGTGCCCCAGCCAAGACGAGCCAAGCGAATTAATGTTTCTCAAAGTGTTGTTGTTAATGCGTATCTAATAGACCTGGACTAAGATAGAAAGAATAGTGACTATACTGTTCGTGTCAAATCGTTGGGTTAGTTTGTTAGTCATTCACTAGTTCAGACCTGTTAGGTGTTCAGAATTAACAGGTAACAATACTGCAGTAGGTAATAGAGCTATTACCCTATCTTTTCAAGTACATTTTAATAGGTACAAAGGTACTCAGCTGCCCATTTATTATCCAATCATTTTTTTTAAGACTAATCTAAATAAAACGAGCTAATATTAATAAAAACAATTAATTGTTATCATGGACGTACATTTCAATAAATGTCAATTGGTAAACGCTATCATTAAATCAGGAAGCGTTATCAATATAATTGTGTTATATTAATTTCAACATTAAACCGATCGTAATTGATATGAACAGCTGTATATCAACGGTGGGTACGCTACACGATTTATTGCTGTGTATTGCAATAGATTGCGCAATTGCAATAGTTATACATAATTGAGTAACGCGTGCAATTTGCAATCTACGCGCAGTGGTGTTACACGATTGTGACCAATGCGGCGGTGATTGAAATTGAAATGTAACTTGTGTCCGCATTGAAGTAGGAATGTTCTCTGTACGAGTAGGAGTATGTTACGCATTATACACAATTTTCATAGATTATGGCTTAAAACTCTATGAGAGAATACATACATGTCTAGCGGTGAAACAATAGAAGGAACGTGAAAATACAGATAATTTTAAAGCGTCTAAACTTCTACATAAAGATTTCCTTAAACGATTTTGTACGTGGTATATAAATCTAAAGACACGTAAATTGTAAGTACGGTCAAATGTGCGTAAATTCGTACCAGATTCAAACCCTGGCCCTTGGGAGTGGCAAGCTACAATTAAAGCACTAGGCTATCACTAGTGCATTAGAAATAAATAAGTTATACAATTTATATTATATATAAAAATGCATATAAAAACCGCATATTGTATATAGGCTACACGAACGGTAGGCACGTACCGTGGTTGAATATGTAACATGACTTTATAGCTTGCGAATGAGGCTCAGTAATTAATGATCAAAGCCTCCAATTATCTCTACAGCAGTTAACCTAACGAATGGATTTAGGTCCCCTCGATTATAATCACCATTATCGATGCCCAATTAGAAACAGTGATAATGAATTAAAATAACTTTAATAAAACTGAAATTGTTCCGACTGGCCTCGTGGTCGAGTGGTTAGATACCCTGACTGTGTCACCGGAGGTCGTGGGTTCGATTCCCACCCAGAACAAACATTTGTGTGATGAGCACATTTTTTTGTTCTGTGTCTGGTCGTAATAAAAATATCTATATAAGTATTAGATAATATGTATATATGTATGTTTATCAGCTGTCTGGTTACCATAACACAGGCATTAAATTGCCTACATTGGAATCAGATAGCCGTGTGTGGAATTGTCCTAAGATATTATATTATATATTATTATAATATATTGAGATCGTGTTAATTATCATATCGAAGATTAATCATAGCAATAATTATTTCCAATCATAGTCTCAGCATCTTTATTTTCCATATTTCTTTTGTTGATGTCTTTCAGCTACCTACATTAATTTTTTTCACATTGTGACAAATGTTCTATAAACAAAGGGATTAGCGGTTCGATGTGGCCAGATTTATGAGACCACTATTGTACGTGACGGTACTACTTTTATTAACGCTTCTTAATTTCAATGCATTCATATAATTACGTTCCATTTTAACTTTTAATACAATGATTTACTTTTAACTTTTAATTTTAATAATTTATGTTTAAGTCTAACCACAAAATATTGTCGGTTTACTAGTGTACAGCTATGTTTTAACTATATCTGTATACGTCCAGCTAGTTATGGTATCTAGACTACTCCATCATTGGCCTCTAGTGAGCAAGCTAGTTTAAAACACGTAATTAGTTGAAAGGCAATTAAGAGTACACATACAACTCTAGTGTCTGCGGTCACTCACCTTTAAAATCCAAGCTCGTTTTGATAATATTATTCTAATTAGCTTTCCAAGATTTTTCCTGGTAAACGTGTGGTCGTAATAGACTGAATATGCTTTAGATTTAGTTCATTTCAATGTTTTCCTTAGCAATTGGCACATTAATACAAGTATTCCAAATTAAATTTTTTTCTTCAAACTCTACATATTTCTAGTCGTTCAAGCATTAAGTTTCAATTATGTGTAATTGCGAATTTATCAGTAATACTGATATAAAAAAAATCGTAAAAAATACTATTTAAAATGTATGCAATTATGACATTTAGGCATTTAGTATTGGACTAGTATATTCATTGCCAAAAACTAATAAACCAATTTTTATCGTGTTACTAGTGCTGGGTTCGATGTGGTATGTCATCAAGCTAGAAGGTTAATCAAAATATAATAATTTTATTACACGTACGTGACAATTTGCCATTGGTTGATCAGTCGCTGGGTCACCCCAATAAGCATACGACAAACATCGCACACATTATTTGTTTTTCAATTTCTTTTATGATCAAACCAATATTCGGGAGATCGTTCGGTTTGACTTGGGTATCGATAGGTCTCTCAAATCGACTGGTCTATTGGTTACAGACCTTGATTGCTAAACCGGTGGTTATAGATTCGATTCTCACCCAGTATATACATTCATATGATGATAACGTTTAGAATTATCGGCATATTATAGATGTTTATGCTGAATCCAAGTGCATTAGGCAGTATTTTCAAATTGCGTATCTGGTCGTAAAATTTGCTGCTATTTTATCTGAGTCGGATCGCATTACAAATAAGTACTTAAAGCAACTCAAACACATTAGAACTACAGATTAGAAACACAAATTGAAACATGGCTTAGTTTATAAAACATCAGGAATTAAGCACTAACGCAAGTAGCGAGCATTAAGTGGTGAGCAAACGTTGCTACGTGGCGTAGCGCCGGTGCTACGACCCGCTACGAGTTTGCCCAGGAGTTTTATCGTGACTTATATTATACGATTTTTCTTAATTTATTATTGTTTTTTATCCATATTCGGTAAAATTACCTAATACGCTTTGTATCAATGGAAGCGAGAGTTGGGTTTGTAGGAAAGCCGATGAAAGTAAAATAAAGACGGTCGATACAAAATCCTTACGTCGAAAATAACCTTTGACTCTACCTACATATTATGTAGATTGACTTACGGATTACGTTTTAATGAAACAAATACTGTTTTTAATTCGAGATTAGTTCTGGATGATGTTTTCACGCAACTGGCCATGTCGGTACATGTAAAAGGACGTATAAAACGACGTGGGAGGACATGCATTTTGTACCGTGGGAAACCGTTTCAATTCTTAATAACCACAACCCCTAAATGCTATTTGTCAAAATAAATATTAAAATATATTTGATTTGTGCGGTTTTGAATAGAACTGTGTTTTAATATACTATAATAACTAAGATTATTACGAAATTCTAATATTACGTTTATTGTTTTGATTGTATATTTAAGTAGAAATTGATTGACGCTTTCCTTAGTAGCTAATTCTTTTTTAGGATGTTTATAAATAGAATTTAATGTAAATGATGTATCTTTAATGAGAGGTAGGGTGGTGCTGGTTGTATGGAAATTCTTGGTGTCGTGGTTAGAAATGCTGATTGTTAAACTGGAGGTCGTAAGTTCGATTCCTGTGCAGGAAAAAACATTTGTGTGATGAACACATTTGTTTATTATATAGCTGGATGTAATAAAAACTTCTATATAATATATAGTATGTTCAAAGTACGTTAATTAGTTCCACGATTACCAACATTTAATTGCTAATTTTGCAATCAACAGCCGTGTGTGGATTATTATTATTATCACCGGACTTCATATTGTTACGAATAATATTGAATTAAATTAGCAACATTGATTTCAGAAAATGTATCTATACATATTTATTTAATCCTTTCGATTTGGACTGTTGTGACAAACAAAAGTTTAATAATCGTTGATATTGAAAGACGTGGTCAGTGTAGAACAGTAATATTTATACTAAGAATCCTGGCTACAGTCAAACGATAAAAGTATTAAAAGACCGACACATAGTAATACCTTCGTTTTCTTTTATATCTTTGAGGCAATATCCTTTTATCCGAAGCATTGGGAGGCGCTGAATCCTATTGGAAAACATGGAGGCTAAGTGCGGATCCTACCTTGACCCACTGGTATTATCTTAAGTATTTGTATCCTAAATACTGTGTTTTGTATTTCGAGTTTTGTTGGCAACAAACAATTAAATGAAAAACAGGCTTCTCAATTGTTTTAGATTGTTATCAATATTATACTTTTGCGTCTACTTTGTCATTTGCTATGCCTCTCATAAAATATCTACGTAACATTTGTAGGAATCTAAATTGAGCATGTATTACGTTTTTACGCATTACGTTTGTGAAACGGAACCGTGCACTGTTTTCGTTTCGGCACATTAACGTTGTAACTCCAGTGTGTATTTGCAAAATAAATATATGACGCAGATTCATAACAAGGTTCTTTTGCTGCAATAAATGCTCCAAAAATAACAGTGTCTTTTCGCCGAGTATATCATACTATGCCGACGACGAAAATTGAATGACAATTTATGACACTGTTATTTTTGGAGCATTTATTGCAGCAAA
>DWQT01004159.1:0-11567 GCA_018244895.1 Myscelus amystis hages | reverse complement strand
TGAACGCAACGTGTTCACACAGCGGTTGATGCGACAATAAATATTGTGTCACAATAAATTTACCAATTACAGACACTAGTGTTCACACAGCGACATTCGATGTATACACTGAGTGTACGGTGTATAGTGTCGTAGTCTGAACCGGCCTTTACAGTAGTGTGTGTCACTATTGCGATTGCTGTTCTACATACACTGTATATAGAACAGCAATCGCCTATTATGTTTGCAGCGTCCAATGTTGGGAGTACAGACGCGAGCCTCTGAAAGAACATGTTAACACGTGTTTTGAAATTAAATATCAACAGTAGCCACAGTTGAACGGAAACATATGCAAGAACCTGAAAAGTGCCAATGGTCTCTAAGGTGTACGCCAAAGAACGTGAATGAGAATTAAATTGAGATACAATCGGTTTGACTTCAGCTACATAAGAGTTTTGGATGTGTTAAAATTTATGAATAAAGATATTTTATTTTAATTGTGAAACTCCTCTGGTGTTGCACATGGGGACTATGACCACTGGGGACGGTGACCACTTACCATTGGGTGTTTGTTAGGCTAATTTGTAAAAAAGAGTCCCAAGTGGAATAATCCCATTCCGCCCACACAGGCCTGAAGATCGAACGGAGCAAGCGCGGGATGCGCGTGTTGCGTGGCGACCCGAAGGCTGCCACCCTCCCCATCCCTTAGCCCACCTAGACCTTGGTACTGAGCTCGCCCACGCGTCCTGCGCGGCACGAGCTGCGTTGAAACACCAACTACGCAGTACTTTTCAGTACACGTGTACTTGCTAAAATTATAACTACTAACGCTATTGAATAACTGAGGGAAATCCATTAAAAAACATTATGTTCGTAGCCTCTTAATATAATCATAACGATTTTCCCAATTTATTCAGTCACAGATTGTTATACGTTTTCTTAGATTGCACAACATTTCACAACAATTACATCGAAATCAGTGCTCGTAACTTCGGAAACACAACGAATGTAATGAATTATATGAAATAATAATATGAATAATATGAAAGCCGAGAACAAATTTTAAAGTAAATCATAATGTAAACTATTCACTTCAAGTCAGCGGGACTGATGCTGGTTAGAATTAAAAAGTTTTTTATTAGGATTTCGAACAGGTTCTATTCCAGCCACTTTAAAATGAAGTAAATACGTAATGTTAATAATATTAACACTTTTTTCCTCCGAAACTGTAAATTGCATTTCCTAATATAGAGATGTCTGTAGAGGGGTATGATGCTTCTTGTATAAATGAGCACATGTAAAAAATATTTCTCTGCATAATTTTGCACAAGAAATTGTTGAAATTCATTCTTGTATGAATGACACAAATAACGTAAAAATTTGTCTCTAATCTGTACACTTGTTATCCGTGTCGCCATCTAGCGGATGGACGGTGAATTACTCTATTATGGCCGGCGACAGTGTCGTCTAAATGTCTTTTATAACAAGAATTCTAAAAAAATCACTCAAAATTTTTTAGTAAATAACATATAATCTACTGTTTAGAGGACACTTTAAATAACAATAATTCACTATACAAATACATGTACAGAAATATTCATGATTGATCAAACAAAATGGTTTTTTAAATTTAACGTCATGTGTGGAAACAATCTAAGAGTACAATTTTCGTTAATTTATTCTACACAAATAAAATATGACTAAAACAGAATGTACTTAAATTATAAAATAGTTATATTAATTTTATTACATTAATTTTTGTGACCAAAGATTTTCCCCATGTTTTGGGCAAAAAGTGGCAATACGAATCGATCGACCTAACAGTGGCCATGAAATTTCACAAGGCGATGGGGTAAACCACCGAACTATGTTCCGTTGTCGTCGATTGGATATGACATTTTGGTTTTGGATTATAAATCTTAATTAAGGTAACTAATTTAACGTAACGATTGTCAAATCGTAATAGAACGTATAATTTTCGATCAACTGTAATTTTTCAGAAGTTACAGCTTTGGTTTCGAATAACCAGGGGTTTCATGTATTATACCTCACCTCATAATCATTGAGGGAAATAGGTGTGTTAACACAGGTTAATAAATATATTACGAGGATTAATAAAGTCAACAACATCGGGTGATGAATTTGTGAAGTTTTCTACTCTTGAGTTTATAAATAAAATTGCTATGACTCTGTAATATCAAAATAATCGCTTTTTACTAAATGCATAATAAGTATGTACATATATGTCGTTGGATTGTAGAATTGATCGTGTCACGATGTGTTCCTGTAATGTGACCATTTCATGATATGGCCAACTAAAACTAGCCCCATCGTTCAAAAGTCAACGTTTCTAGCAACGTAAGGCCATATCGTTCACATGGGGTAAAATACTTTTAAAAGCTACTGACATTCGTTTACTGTACTTACAGATACTATGACTTAATATTAATAATAATATTTTTCAATAGATAAATAAAACATACCCAACAGCTTTCCTTTTAAAACGAAACTATTTGATTATAAGATTTGAACAGATACATGCTACTTAATACAACTGGGGCAATACTACGCGCGGCTATCAATGTGGATGAGCTGCTTCGTGCTAAAATCACGCTGTTAATGTGCATAGCTAGAGTGCCCCTTCTTACATGTCTTTTTTCTCTTAGTTCTTCATTATAATGAAATGTATAAAACTGATTAAGGAATAAATATTTTGACGTGTCATTAAGAAATAAAGGATTTGACATTGAATTTAAATTTTGCAATTTCCTGAAAAGGTCTTTTAATAAATGTAATTTCCCAAAAATCATATTTATAGTTATTAAGGAATCAAAGTGTTAAATATATATACTTGTAACGCTACACAACAGGAATTTTTAATATTATGCTAGGACAAATGAACATAATTATGCCATGTCCAATTCAATGCTTACCTCTCTGACACGTGGCACACTCAACAGCGCCATCTAGTAGGGAGTAGCATGAATTTAATTTTTACGTTTTTTAGTAAATTAAATATATATTCTTTACTAAATAGCAATATAATAGTATTATATACGTGTTTAAAATTAATGCTAACGTTTACCGTCTTAAGAAATAAATATATATTTGATATTAATTATTTAAAGTGATTAAGCTTAAACTTGAAAACTTCACTAATAAAAGAATTTGATATTACTAACTTATTTTCTAGCCTAAACAAAGACTTGAACTGAAAATGTATTCAGCACAGACGTGAGTCTAGATTTATTTCTTCTTCTCAAAATTTGGTGTATAACTAAATTAATTATCCTACAAGTAGACTACTTTTGCTATTCGATAACAACAGGTGTTTATATTAAACGTGACTTTTTTTATTACAGTGGTCTTTACAACAGGTTATATTAGCAATTTATTTAATAATGTAGCTACTTTTATGCTCACATTTTTGCTTTTGCTCACATGTTATCTACAGAACACAGTAAATATTATAATAATTACATAAACGAGGACAGAATTGTAAGGGAGAATAAAAAACCCGGTAAAAACAAGGTTATATAAAATTGCAATATAAAAAAGTCATTGCAGAAACAAAAACAAAAAGAACGTAATTAATAAAGACAGGAAAAAGTGCACGTGGAAAATATTACAAATGTAATGTAATATCTGTGCAATCTATGTCAGATAATGATTTTGTTCGAACGGGAATCGAACTCGACATTTCTGGGTCAGCTCTCTATTTTAATGTAATAAATTTGTGTTTAATAGACATTAAAAAATACATATTGTTGCAAAGGCGTCATTGTAACTGAGAGCTTTTAACGCGATATATGGGCTTGTCTATTAGACGTACTCTAGACCTGATCTTCTCCTCACGTATATCGTACCGAAGCAGCTCTTGGGAAACAACTTCTTCATTCAAACTGAGTGACACACTTAGTCGATAAAAGTGCATTTCTTATTTACTTCAATGTTGGTAGATAAATATGTTGGCCAAGTAGCCGACTGGCTGATGAGGCCGATAAAGTCTCCGAATTGGAGTGTATTCATGGAAAATGATGTGGAACTCAATGAAATGAACGAATGAATTGGAATTTAACATTCGGTGCTCTCTGCCTACCCCGAAAGGGACTTGATCGGACAAGTCAGCAGCGCATGCGTTACCACAACATAGGGGCTGAGTAATGGCGGTTTAGTTGGCGACGCAAACCAATCTAAATGTATACCAACCAATACAGCTAGAAAATACCACAACAATAACTTTTAAACGAAGCCTAAGGAACCAGTGATTTTCATATGAATACCACACAAACTGTCTTCGCTATGTGGATCATGTGAGTTAATCGTACTTTACTTCAACACATAACACGTAATCAATTATTTGGGTGTGATTGTCTGGGAATAAGGTATTTTGTTCCCGAATACTAGTATATAAGGTAGGTTACAGTACATCTAATGGCCTCTTAGTATACTGAGACACGGCAAGCGATCGATGTCGGGGGCGTTTGCGAAATTTGCGCGACATCCATGTCATAAAGTGCTTTTTAATGTACAATGCTTTATCACATAACATCCCGCACAAGCCTTCATATTTATTGCACATAACAAAATGTATACCTAGAAGTAGACGAAGGATAACATAAATGTACTAAGTTCAATGTAATTCCTAGGTTGTTGCGATGGTTTTAACAGAAATTAAAAATTTATCGGTAATACATACTAAACAAATTTCTTCAGAAATAGTTTAAAATAACACGTTCTGGATGTTTTGTCTTTTAAATTAAATTATAAAAGAAATTATTATATAAAATTTAATTAAGTGAACAAAATGACGTTTAGAAAATTCGATGTATTTTGAGGCGACTAACAGATTGTTGTATTTTCGTACATTTAGTATCTTATGGAATGTGATCTTTTATAGTAATATGCATACATACTCTATACATATTATGTCATCAAAAACAGGTAAAATTGGTGATAACTTGAAGTATATCTTATTGTCACGTTATTCAAATTGGTGTTATTTAATTATTTCAGATCGAGATAACATTCATTGGGGCAAATAAATAAATATATATACACAAATAAATAAACAACGACGTCATCAATAACAAGAAAAATGGTCTCTGCGAAAAGTTTACACTAAGATGTAAGTATGTACCTATGCTTATAAACACTGCCTTAAAGGGATTTATTAGCTAATTAAAATCGAATACAGTACAATAAGATGCATTACAATTGTTTGGTGCAGTTGTCACGCCTCGCCGATTCTACAGCCGCTTTGTTACGCGCGGTTATAAAGTTTTATCCCGCTTAAGTTGGTGGCTAGTTGCATATAGAGGAGTGCAATGGACAAATCATAACGGTTATAAGCAATTACCGGTGGAATTTGAGTATGCATCCATCCTGCAACTATGGTAAGTACAACAATACTATAGTACAATACATAACAATATACCTAATAGTATTTATTGTGTACATGACTGCAAAAGAAAGAAAAGCAATCTGTTCTTATCTTATCAATTGCAATATCATAATATAGCTAAGTGAAACACATTATTATACCTAGTATAGTTGCTGTTCCGAAAACACAAGTTGACTAAAAATTCTGTAAACATTTCAGGTCAGAGTGATTCTGATGCTCTGCCAGTACGACCACTAGTATGAACGTACATATTTACAATAATATTCTTCAATCGTCAAATTGCAACACGCTTTTAAGGTACTGATATTTTTACTAAAATATTACTTTTGCAATTAGTATCTGCGAGTGCGTAGTAACTTTCAATAACAGCACCTCAGAAGTGGTTTTGCTGACTTACAGGTGGAATGCTGTGCAAAGAGAAAGACTGCAAATTCTGTTGCTCATTGCTAGCAATAAGTGCTGGTGTTTCCTCAAAGGCTGGTCAATTTTAGGCTCGTGAGATAAACACTAATATTCCTACGCATGCGAATTGGCTCAGCAATATCATCACCGATAATTATGAAACTCTATGAAGTCCCTTAATTGTATGTATTTAACCTTAGACTTCATTGAATGAATTTAAATTTGAACAGTCGGTTAAGACGCGCGAAGGCTCTATGACTGTGACAAATGAAATCCGTAACCAAAAATTCCCAACTTTTTAAGAGTCACATTATAGCTAATGCTAATGAATTAAGCTGGCTGCGCCTCCGGCAAGAATATTATTTTCGCCATTGCCATATATACCTTCTTAAAAATAAAGCTATGGTAAATCATTCTTTTAAGGTACAGTAGTAGTGAGTATGTTCATAAACACGTTTTAGACCGTGTATTTGCTGTAGCGACGTTTTCACAGGAATATGAAGATGAAGCGAGGTTAGCTAATGCAAAGGAATTGGTATTGAGATGCTGACACTTTGACTACATATTTTTTATACTTTGTATTAGACTTGCGTTACAATTACTATCAACCGTGACGTGTAGCTCTGTCTAATTTACTTGATATAGTTGAAAGAAGCTGGCCGTTGTAGCTGAAAGCATTGAAAAGGGAAAAAATACTTGACATTTAGCGTCAATCTACATTCTTATACGCATATCAGCAAAACTCATCAAGCTGAGCGCACTAGATGTATCTCGGTGTTCCGCCGCGCTTAGGAAGCAGCGCGACTGGCACGTTCGCACATGTATACACAAAATATATTTGCAGCTTCTATTATACATATTTATAACTAGCTTTTGCCCGCGGCTTCGCGCGCGTTAAATTCAGAGTAAAACAGTTCACCTTTCTCTAGACGGTGAAAATTTCCTGCTATCTTTGGAATTTCTAAATTCCTATAGTACATCTTTACTTATTGCCATTAAGAAATTCTGAATTGCAACGCGTGCGAAGCCGCGGTCAAAGGCTAGTTATACATACAAACGTTGCGTAGTTTAAAAGATCTACGCATACGTAGGGACGGGAAGAAAAAGCGACTTTGTCTTATACTAAGTATAATAATAAAGATAAAGAAGTTGACGATGCTTGCCACATCGAGCGAAGGTTCAAAATGCATACCAATGTCTGTACCCAACAAAGAGCAAAATGAAATGTGCAACCTTGTATACAACTTGATCTACAGATTAAGTTAACCCATAGAAACTGGTCGTATATTAGCTTAATTCTAAATCAAATGCACGCACTAATGTCTAGCTTTAAAAGTAAGTACTGCGTAGAGGGACAGGGAAAGTAAGGCCTTTAAAAACATAAGTTTCTCGCACCAATTTACTATACAATTGTAAATTCATTGTTTTCGTGTTCAAAATTCCGCGCTTTTGGTAGCGAGGGGATGATGAAAGGTAACGCGCATGCCCCAACCCTAAATGTCGTACTGACAATAAGGGCTTTCCAGTTACGCGAAGGACAGTGACGCCCGGTGTTCGTTTTTCAAGTGAACTCACTATCGAATATATTTACTTATATCGATGGCAGTTTAGAACTAACCGGTCTCCAAATTGCAATTTTAATGCTGGAATATATGTATATTCTGTTCTAATTTCCGGGTGCCTAGTGGTATTCATATGACAGTTTTGTGTTCATTATGAAGTTCAGATCCAGACACGGGCTATTGCTAATGTCGTAAGTACTCGTATTTATATAACAATCAGCGAACATAAAATTAAATCATTGTAAATTCATTATTTCCTTTAAATATGAGACTGTGTTGGTGGCTTCAAATGTTCGGACGCCAAGCGCATGCGCCAAGACGCACTGCCGGTAGAGCGCGTCAGTACAATCTCGGTGTATAAAAAATGGCGCCCACTGAGGAGATATATCTTAAGTTACCGTGCTCCTGGCCAACATCATATTTAAAAAATAACTAATCCTTTTCAGATCGTTGCTGCCTTGTACATTCGTGTGTGGTGCGGACCACAAGCGCATGCGCCAAGCTTCATGACCGGGCGACCATACGGACTTTTCTCAACGAGTCGCAATCGAGTCTCAAGTAAGTTCTAAGTTCCAGAGATGGAATATTAAGACATACATATGTCCGATTAGTAAACTTCTTATCCTCTGCCTACCATAATGGGAAACAAGCATCACTGTATAACTATTGTCCCTGTGATTATATGTGCCACTCAAATTAAACCATACTATATTAATTAAGATATGTCATTGTACATTACCACTATCTGCTTTAAACTAATGTTTTTAATGAGTCTTAGCTTTTAAAGTCACAGAAGATAGAAGACGCGAAAAGATCTTTAATGTTGTGTTTCTTCCTCTATGTTCATACTCTGAACATAGAGGTAGCTTCTCAACGTTGGACCCACACGCTCGGAGCATCAAAGACAGAAGACGTGCAACTTGCAAAGTTGCGTTACTTCCGCTATTATCATTCCTGTGAAATTAGAGGGAGTCTCAATGTTGAACTGTTCGTCGCCTCTTGATCGAAATGTCAACATCCGATCAACGCTAGTTGCCAATTTAACTATGCGTTGTCCAATCAATGTTAATGCAGGTTGAATCTTGATTACGTTGAGTACCGCAGACAATCGAGTAAATTAAAGGACTTTTTTTTTCTAATTTATAATAAGTTAGGGTCTATATAGGAGTTTATTAAGGAATCGAACTTCGCTCCTTCCGTCCGTCTACAGCACTTATTCGGCAAAAAGTTTTAAACTTATATATTATTATATAAATAATATATAAGTTTTAGACTTATTGCCTTATGCCATCTACAAGAACTTCGGGGAAAATAAGGAATACAAAGGGAAGATTGCTCACGCCTGATAGTTTTATGAGGCAATGAGGCCTCCATCAACTTCGCACTGCGTCAGGCACAACGGCGATTTTTGACTTATTTATATTTTACACGAGCGTCATTTTGTTTGTAGCGTCCATTTTGCCCATTCTTTGTTAACGCATCACTGCGTCTGATTGTATCAATTTAAATAAAAGGCGTTTAAGATATCGAAAAGGGTATTTTTTTATGATATGAAAATAGCAGACAAGCATGCAGTACACCTGATTATTATTGGGGCCCATCACAGATCTCCAAAATTTCCATCATTTTTCACCTGTAAGAAAGTAATGTCTGAGCTTTCGAACGGATATAATGTACATTTCTCTATTCTGATAATAAACCAATAATACCCAGGAACGGCTTTTGAAATTCAGATATGTTTTACTAGTGTACAATATATTTCTGTAACATATTTTTTAATATCATATAATATTTACTTACATTGTTTTTTGGCAATTTACGATGTCCAAGATAACAGCCACCAAGCCCGGTCGACGTTGGGTCTCTTTTTCTATATTCGTAATCCACGAAGATAGAAAAAGTTCACTCAATGTTGGACGCTCGCATCACAAGAAGATATCGGCTGCTAATTTCCAAATTATTAAGAGCATGATACGAGTACAACGGTGAAGATAGCAGCCACCAAGCCCGGTCGACGTTGGGTCTCTTTTTTTATGTTCGCGAGGACGAAGATAAAAAAAGTTCACTCAATGTTGAACGCTCTCATCACAAGAAGATATCGGCTGCTAATTTCCAATGTTATTAAGAGCATGTTATGAGTACAACGATGAAGATATCAGCCACCAAGCCCGGTCGTCGTTGGGTCTCTTTTTTATGTTCGCGAGGACGAAGATAAAAAAAGTTCATTCAATGTTGAACGCTCTCATCACAAGAAGATATCGGCTGCTAACCAGTACAACATCAACCTGACCATCAACCGGACTGCGGACGCGTTGGAGAAACTGTTTCCTTGTTATTCACACTTGTTTTATTTCACCACATATATTTCTGTAATGTTTTCAGTTTAAAGTGTACAAATATTTATGACATATTACGACGCTGAAAATGGAAGAATTGCAAATCTGGTCAATGTTGGGTTTCTTCCTCTATGTTCATTACCATGAACATCCGTTACAACAGATACTGTATTTTACGGTTGATAATTAATTTCATTGTGCAATGTCGTTGTTAATTAAGTTAAAATAAATAGTTTTTCCACAGTTTAAAGTGTCTTAATCTTTATAAATAACTAAATAAATATCTATCCTGTTCAGTATTACTTTTATTTATTTCATTTATAAGAAGTTCTTTCTCTACCAATAACACAGGCACATAGACAGGATTTTCAAAGATGTTTTGTTCCAATCATTTGTTATATATTTAATGTAAATAACAGGATGTCTCCAGATCTAAAAAGGCCATCATAAGGGGTTATTTTAGCTTCAAATATCACATCCAATATGATTACCACAGCCGAGAGGCACGCATCCGCTCGCTGCAGAAGACAATGACGCCGCCCTGGAGTGAGCCCATACAGGATCATCACCGCCGCATCATCGAAGGTAGGTGAACTACATTCCTCTCTGGACGAGATGCGAGGCCCCAATATTTATGTAACTGAATGTTCATCGATTTTGACGAGGACCACGAAAAACAAAATGGCGGCCATGACGCACGCCATCTCGGTAGACTGCTCTGTCCTTAGTTCTTTGGACCGACGCTCGCCCAACGGTAATATAATGCAATACACTAAATATTTATTTGTTTATTTTTCAGAATTAACTGCGCAATATCCCGCGGGATAACTTGCAGAGCCCATTTCGCACTGCCGCCACGGGACACGGAGCCGCCGCGTTGCTGCCCTGCCGCCTGGGAGTCGCTCAACCTTGCCGGCGGGCGTTCAGAGGTAGATATTTAAACGTTAATAAGTAATTTGCCTTCTAACCCATGCCAATGTAGATTATTGTTCTAAACCTACGTCCGTTTCTTTCATCTTCCAGTACATCAAAGGAGTGGGCAGTGCGGACGTGCTACCGATCATGTTTCGGACAAGATGTGGCTTAAATTGTAGTGAGACGAATAACAACATCGTGTTAGACTTCTACAATTTAGTTAATTAAAAGCGCACGTAAGAGGAGTACCAGAATGGTTGTACTGCGTTTGGTCTCCCGACATAAGCACTTCAGATTTAGCTGGCAAACTAATTTATAATACTAAAATTTATAAAGTTTACAATAAAATTTATAAAACGTGCACAGAGTTTTATTTAATATCTGTTTGCTATCTAACTTCACTACTTTCCTACTTTCTTAATATAACCGAACACACAGTTCACAAATAGACATATATGAATGCTGTAGGTTTTTTTTAAATTCTAGCTAGCTTCTACAATAAGTCATCACCAATACTTATTACAGATAGCATTACTGTGGTCCCGTATGGGTCACATCAAGTAAATATAAACAGCGTTTTAAGAGATACATAGATCATTCGTAGCGCCATCTAGGGACGCCAGTGGTGCATTAGCAAAGCTACCACTTGGAACTAGGAATTGAAACGTGTTTGCTCAGTTTTGATACTATGGGAGCATACGCTTCAACGTCGTACGTCGTCAACGCCGTCCGGCGTACTGAACGCCGCGGTACTACCGATTCGTCGCACGCGACGCCACTCTGTGGCGCACGTGGGGTCTACAGGCCTCGAGGTCTTCCTCCTTACCCGGGCAGGTCTCACGAGATGCACGGCCCCGTGGTGATGAAGTCCCTCCGTCTGGCGGGGGGCTAAGGGCCATTTCACCGCCGTCCCGGAGGGCTCGCCGGCTAGCTGTCTTCCCCCTCGTCGGAGGAGGACGACGCCAGCCG
>DWQT01004158.1:0-11568 GCA_018244895.1 Myscelus amystis hages | reverse complement strand
TTTGTAAGGACAGGGATATTTGGCACTCGGTACTTTCTGCCTACCATGGACCTGGCGTGATGGTTATGTATGTATGTATATGTAAGACTTACAATTTGTCCCAAAGCAATTTAAACGTACGTTACGTAAGTAAGTACGTATGTATGCATGATAGAAAAAAATCATAACACGAACTCTCGTGTAAAGTGAAGTGAAGTGAATTATAAAGTATCGATCTAATCGCTACTGCGTTGTTCCGTTTTCAATGCAATGTTTGCGCGGCGCCTACAAACGTCAATGACACAAATCGGCCTCGCCTTTATCAACTCCATCTCCATCGACACTCATTGGATAATGACACGAGACTAGCGTTTATTTCCCCGTTAATTTTCATGTTTATTTTGTTTTAGTAATACATTTTTAAATACAGAGACAATGGAACCCATGACTTCCGGTTTCGACCACTCTACCAGGCCAGTTTTAATATACAATTAAAGTACAACAGAATGTAATAAAGTAACGGAATATATAAAATGTTTTTCGGTCGGAATCGAACCCACGACTTCTGGTTAGCTATCAGGATCCACTAGACCAAGAGGCTGTGTATTCATCATTTATTTAGAATCGCATTTACACGAACTGCTCTCAGGATAAGTATCAAAACAAAAACATGCGCACAATATCTGCGACAGCGAAGATCAAATTTACATTGATAAAAATAATAGCTCAGCGGCACACGCGCTCGCAGAGGAAATTCGTACACATAAAGTTTTTCCTTGTGTAAAACAAATTTATAGCCGACCGGCAGGCATTGGAGGGATATTTTTCCTCTGTCACGACAATACGGCGCGTAATTTAAATTGTATGAATTTCGTATTACATTTCGAGTAGATATTGAAAATGAATGCCATTTGTCACTTGTGAATGCGTTGCGCTTATCGTGTTTACCTCCGGTGTTTTGTTTGTTCTTTGCTCTGTTAAATAGCCAGTGTGAAGTGGTTAATGACGATCGCTGATAGCCCGCTTTGCAGTTCGATTTCATTTATAGCAAACATTTGAGTTTTAAGCACGAATTTTTGTTCTGCCCTTAAACCTTCATCTTAAGCTTTGATCTTTTTAATTAAGCTTACGAACTTTATAAAACCAAACTACCCTAACCTAACCTGTGGGTTAATCGTCACATAATTATAGACACGAGTTAATCATTGTACTACTGTCGACATTTGCAGTCACGCAAACAAATCAATCCTAGAATATTGTTATTCGTTACATAACACGATCGTACGCCATGCGATCTGACAGCGAATACGGTGCCGGCTTTGTTTCAGTCGTGTGTGTGCGGACAGCCTTATAATATTGAAACATGTTAAAGAGTACAATATGTTTAGTGATATTCTGTTCTGACTATTGTCGTTCAGTGATGGCTTAGTGGTTCGGATTTCGGTCTTTTCATCTGCGGGTTGGGCAACGTAATCGTACTTTAAAAAAAATTACACTTTGTTTCATGAATTAAGGGCATCCAAAATAGATAACACAGTTTTAAAGCTTAAAATAGTATTACTATTACATATTAAAGTTATTTGTTAACCCATATTATAAATATGTATAGGCAAGAGTGGAGAGTAACGTGCGGTAAACAGCACACCTTTGAGTTGGCTATGATGTTCTCTGACCTGTGTGAAATCTGTTTGTAACTGGTCAGCCTTTTATGGCTTTTAAACCCATTGTGAGAAGAGATTCATATCCAGCTGTGTATCTCTCGCAAAATGGTTATATTGGGATTAGTGTATTTTATCATCACGAGCCCTTCTACCAATCCTGTAATCGGAATATTTAAGGCGATCTTTCAATCCCATTTGAATGTATTGACTTTAAATTTTAGTTAGTCGAGTTGTTCCAGCCAGCTCAGCGGGGCGTAAATCAAAAGTCACTCAGAAGAAATCCTATTTAAAGGGTTAAATGAAAAGTCTATACCATTTTTTGAATTGTAAGGAATATTTAAATATTTGAATTCCTCTCTATACATCTATGATAAAACTGTTCAAATTAACGTACATATTTTTTCTATTAATAACTACTTAATATTAAATATAGAATTGTAACACGAATTTAAATTTTCAATGAACTATGTACAATTTTTAGAATTCCTTTTGATAATATCTCTGTCCTTACAAACCTGACATGTGTCGTCATATCACTTACTATGATCGAAAAACTATTCAGTGAATTAAAGTTTAATGTTGATTTCAAAATAATGATAATAATTTGTTTTGATGTCAGGAATATAACATATCCATAAAATAATCACACCGTTGCTTATAAAGCGGAGTGTAGACTGACCGTTGATGTTCAATAGTTGAGCGATTGAGGTCATAACATATTTTTACATGCAATGTGTAGTGAGCTTTAGGGTGTATTGTTTATTTATTCATGCCCGTATAACGCACGCGATACGAATTCGTTGTTTCTTTATAATGGCTTTTAAATGGTTTTTAATACGCGGGAATCGTTAGGATTCGTAGTTAATTGCTCCCTTGATTGTAGTTCCACGTTATTGAAGGCTTTATCGGAATCGCTCAGCCGTTTTGTATGTTTCAGTTTTAATTGTCGGAATGAGCGCAGCGCAGTGTATTGCGCCGTTCATAAAGCAAAGTTGGAGTCATTAATAAACATTAACTTTGTAAATATTCTATAATAGTAATATATTGGGACAGCTGTAAACACGACTATCTAATCCCAAACTAGGGAAAGCCTGACGTATAATACTTACACACTTTTATTGCACCCAGGGATCGAACAAATAAATGTACTCATGACACAAATAATTGTTACGAGTGGGAATCGAACCCACGACCTACACTTTAGTAGTCAGGGTCTTTAACCACGGCACCAAGACGTTCATATATGTGCTACGAATTTTATTGCGAACCAAATTAATGTCCGATAAAATAATGAGAGAATACATACCGGAAAATTGACGTCAATGAAGAATTTTCGGGACGCCAATACCTTTGGAGAACAGTTGCCAGTGGGTAAATTAAATGGTTACACAATAAAAGCAATGGTTAGTGAATTCGACGGCTTGCGAAATCGGGGCGTTTTTCGTGCAAAGTTTTAATTGCGCTATCAAATTTTCGCTTCAGTCTTTGTGGAGGCTCGCCGGGGAGGCGCAGCGCTTAACGTTAACACAGCTCATTTACTTTTTGCAATCATTGTCTAAATAAATAATATAAGATATACGTCCGTTCACAATCAATAGCTAGCTTGTGGGTCTTTTCGACGCAAGCATTTCTCCTCCCAAACGCGTATCTTCTAGCACAGTGAGAAGGGTTTTGAAAGGACGTAATCTCCCACGCTAGTAAAGTGCATGTTGGCTGAATTCACACTTTGTAGTACCAATAATAAATTTTATAAAATAGTAAGGTGTGTCGGTTTTCATGATATAATCCTTTTGTTTCAATTGTATGTGATATTTAGTGGTGCGTGCATCGATTCGAACCCAGACCGCCGCAGTAAAAGATGGAAAATGAAGGCAATCTTTGTTTTTCTTAACGTCATAGAATATGGTTAAAACAGCATTTATTCATAACACAAATTTCCGAGTACATTATATTCAAAAACTCGTATGCTCTGCGGCTTTTTAGATGACCATTATCTTTACATAGTATATAACAAAGTTGGTTTCGCTTCCTGTCCCTATGTATCTTTAAAACTACGCGACGGATTTTGATACGGTTTTTTTAATAGATAAAGTGACATGTTATATGTGTAACTAGCTTTTGTCCACGGCTTCGCACGCGTTGCAATTCAGAATGTAAAATGGCAGTAAATAACAAATTAGTATATGAATTTAGATATTCCAAAGATAGCAGGAAATTTTCACGGTGTAGGGAGAGGCGAATTGTTTTATTCCGAATAAAACATATAAAGTGTAGTTAAAGTTGCGTAAAGTTGTACGATTTGCGGTCGAATCCGTATTTCTATTGTCGCACTAAATATTCAGGCGGCATGCGACCGCAATCATGGCGCTGTTATTGCGCGGGACAACACGAAATAACTCATCACCACCTCGTATTCTGGTTTCGATGAAATGTTCAAGGCGTTCAGTTAGTGTGCGTTAATTGTAAACGGTTGGTTACGCGATGGTAAAGTGGTTAGTCCTAACTGCTGTTGTGGGCTCAGTCGTTAGTTCGGACTGCTGTTATGTTGTGGGTTCGACTCCAACCTGAAACAAATATTTGTGTGATGTATTTAGAAATGTAATATGTTTTAGCTGCCTGGTTACCACAGCAGTGGCCCCTCGATGTTATTATACAAAAATATTATTATTATTAGTCACTAAATATCATGTCATTGTTACGAAATTGATGAATAAAGACAAAAAATGGGAAAACTATTCACACGCAAACTAAGCACAAAGAAACAGATCTAAGCTTTTAAGCTTCTATCTGAATTATATATTATAAGAAAACAATGTAAGAGCAATATCAATATAATCCAATTATAATAAATTGAATGAAAGAAATAAAATCTATAAAGATTTATAAACGTATTGTCTCGTACTAATAATTCGTGGGAAGTTAAAAAAATCAATTACCAACTCCGCACCGGAGCGAGATTCGTCGCCAGGACCGGACGTTCCAGTAGCAATTACATAAAGCTCACAATCATTTGTTTACAGTGTTACACATAGATTTTCAGCTGAAACTTCACCGTACCTTTCCCGAACTTTTCACCTTTCGTCGCCCACCGTAACCTTGTTCCGGTCTTCTATCTCACTTGTAGTATTATTTGTATATTTAATAAAATATACTTAGTTTATCAAGAAAGCATAAAGGCTAACGAGGCTCTTTTCATAATAACACCCTGAAAGTTGCAGTCTACTATCAACACGATTACATAGAAAAATGAATTTTTACAACTTAGTTCAAAAAAAATTGTAACAAAGTATTTAAACCTATTGTACAGTGAACGTACACTTTGTAATTCCACTAAGCTGGTGCCACAAAACATTAAACTTTGCTAAGCTTGTCTCTAGCTTCGGTCTACCAACATTTTGAATTACGTTATGATAACATTTTAGTATTTTTAATATCTCTTGTTTCTAAATAATGCCTTGATTTCTGAGTGCTTTGTAAACGATGTAACATGTAGGTATGTACATATACTGTCATACCTTTTTCAAAGCGCCTTGCAAATAATTGCAATACCACCTTCTGTGATTCATTGACGCAATTAATACTAATCTTTTTTTTACGAGCAATATAAATGTAGTTAACTATATTAACAACGATTTCATTTTAAACAATTAATGCTGATTTCACACAACCGCACGATTTCAAAACTGCGTTGATACAACTTATAATCGTCAGGACAAACCTCGAATTCAAAACGTTATGGTAACGGTAACACTGAACAAGGTAGATTCGTGTAATGAAATGTAAATGTAAAATTAAGATAATTCAGCGCAAATTTAAGTATAAGTGATCGTCAGCAAATATAAATTGGCGTAACATTCCGCCGGCCCGCAATTCCGGCGTCACAATTAACCTAAAACACTAATACTCCATTTAGTAACAGCGACGCAAAACGCACGCATTAATTATATTTCCCATTAAAATCAGACGTTCCCACGGGAATACGTGTTCGTATTCACAGACCGTTCGATACGCGCCGTTCGTTATTTAACTAATGAGTAATTACGATTCTCATCATTATTATTATTATTACATCAGGGAAAATTTATTGACAATTAAAGTCATGTAAGCGAAGCGTTTTCTCGTTGCTAAGCTGGGTGCATTTGCCCGTCCGCCCCACTGCCCCACTTGGAATTTGGAGGCTTTTGGAGGGTATTGATATGTACTGGTATGTTAGCGATGTGTTCCAATTTTTTCCTCGAGGATCAAACATCTGTGAGCTGATCAAATGACTTTAATTTTGGTTTAAAACATGTTTTTTTATGAATGATATATTTGAAATTCTTTAAATTTCGCTATTCTATAAGGAGGTATTTGGTGTTTGGTGCATTCTGACTACCCCAATTGAGACCTTCCGTAATGGTATATGTAAACGTTGTATATCTTTTGCAATAGTTTTATGGAAAAGTCGAGTGAATATTTTGCGCTACTTTAATTAATTTTACGTAGAAAATGTTTATTGCATTTGTGACTACACTTTTATTATTACAGAGATACGATATTCCGCGTAATCCTAACTCTCCAACGTCTCTCCACTTTGATCGCGTAGCGGAAATGTAATTTGCATAACACAAATTACTGTGATAGACGCAGTTCTATTTTTTTAAAGCATTATCCGGTCAGTTTGAAATGGAGTAATTTTGAATTTGGAACGAATTTTAAATATTTGTAAGGACAACTTTTGTATGTAGGCCACAAGTTTGAATTTACTTTGAAAAAAAAAACGATTTTTCGTATTGAATTCTGTAATGTGTAGTCTTTCAATCATTTTGCATTTTGTTTTAAATTATTTCGAGATTTTTGACTCACTTTTTAATACCTATTTATTTTTAATTTGTAATCTATAAATGAGTAGCAGCTAAGTAAAGATGTATCAAAATTGATCATGATTACTCCATTATTTTGTAATCTCGTAACCATCGCACAACAACTGCTAATCTTTAGTCTCGTTTAAATTTAAGGGGTCGTGTGGACCCCTCGACATTAATAGCAATGTTCCGCATTGTTAGGAAGTTCGCTTGTGGGTCAATTTAAGCCACCACCAACTTGCAGACTTATTGGTACGCAAGTTTCATCACAACTTGTCACTTCCACTCGGCCGGTTGGCTGAAAGCGTAATATTTTTTGTATAGGTGTTGAATGCGAATTCAAAATTTACATTTTTCTGAATAAACATCTCAACTCCAAATTCATTTGTAACGTCGCAGGATATATTTAGACAAAGGCCGGATATCGCCTCGCAAATAGCTTCGCCTGTTTCCGCAACTGACAAACATTTTGAGTTCACAATCAATTTATGTCTCGGAAACCCGCAACAAAGTCAAAAGGCAATTGAATTGTTTTAAAGATTGCTGTCTTAATAATAATGAGATCTCGGAGTGACTTCAACCACTATCGGTACCTACCAAACCTAGCCAGCATCTACAATATTTGATAAGGTTTAGAAATCATAAGCATATAATACGGACAGCTGATAAACATACGTACATATGTACATACGACATACTACTTATATAGGACTTCTTATTACGGGCAGACACGGAACAAACAAATGTGCTCATCACACATTTGTGCCCTGGACTCTAACCCACGACCTCCGATGTCGCAGTCAGGGTCTCTAACCGTTCGACCACGAGACCAGTCAAGTATATATATTCAACAATTCGCAATGTAACGTGCAGCTCCAAGCTTCCCAAGTCCTCTTGGGATATGAGAAGGGCTGCAACCAATCACTTAAAGCATCCGCCCTGCACCTTCTGCACTACGATATTATTCGTAGAGCTACATACGAGTATATACATACATCACGCCAGGTCCCTAACGGGGTAGGCAGAAAGCACCGAGTGAGATTATACACAGAGTTATATATGGTAAACGCATTTTAAACCCTTGTCAGATTCAGACATATCACAATCAATTATGAAAATTTCGGGAAAAAAGAGTAAATAGAAAGAATCCTAATTAAGGCTTGTATTAATGTATACTGGGAAAGCATGTTTTAATCACTAATTTTTTTTTATTATTGCTACTACTATTCGTGCCAGTAATTCAATATTTCATACTGTAATTCAAACGTCGAATGTTTCCGCGGGAAGCTAGAATGTGGGAATACTTGGGAATTTCTTTCCGAACACCGAACACTCCTAATGACATCTCGAAACTTTTTGCTCACTTTCATCGCGGACTGAAGTTGATCACAAGGAAACAAAAGGGTTATTGACATAACTCTTCTATTTCCAAAGGAAGAATTCTCTCAGAGCCTTCCCATCAGTATTCGAATCGCAAGTATAATAGCCATTGTTAACCGTGCCATTAAATTAGCGTTATATAAAAGTGATATCTTCGCATGCTATCTCGCTCATTGAAATGTAACAATTTGCAAATCGTTTTCTACGTCATTGTTTACTCTAGCTGGTGAAGATAGAAAATTCTTGGTCGTCCGTATTAATTAATTGTCATTGTATTTTATATTATGTTAGCTTAGAATTACACCATAAGTGGCGTTGTGGTCGAGTGGATAAAGAAACTGACCGCTAAGCCCGAGGTCGTGGGTTCGAACCCCATTTATGATTAACAATTATGTGTTGAGCACATTTATTCATTCGGTGTGTTGGTATAATATAAATATGCAGCGTCTATATAAATTTTCATCCACCTTATCTCTATTTATCATCACTATAATGTATTCGTGAAGTGAGTCATAAAATATTTTCTCGGGGATTTCTCGAGGTGTGAGAATTTCAGCGGATATATTTTTCCTTCCTCCACTCTCCCTCACTCCGTCATTAGGGGAAATGACATTTCGAAACTTTTTGTTCCACTTTCATTACTGGCAAGAACGTCGATCGTGAGAACACACGAGGACCTTGTACGGAGCCTTTGTACGCCAAACTCGTTTACGTACACACAAGGTAAAAGAAAGATGTTTGAAAGAGAAAGGGTTTTGTATATCGTTTACACAAGGGGACGCGTATCGTTATACTGGACACTGTTGCAAATAAATTTGCCTTACAGTTATACAGTCAATAGCATATAGTACAACCTTGGACTTTGAAATACTGTTGACCTGACCGTTCGCTTTCATAGAGACCTCTCCAAAGACCCCTTATTACACAAATGGGAAACGCGAATGGTGATCGTATGACCTATCAACATTAAAATTGCTGGATAAAGAAAACAATTAACAACGTTGCTATGACAGAAATAGACTATAGTCTCAAATGTGTTTAATATCGTATATGCTATACTTATATCGTGTATCGATAGGTAAGCACGTACTTAGTTAAAGTTTGCCGGCCAGATACGAAGTTGGTGTTGCAGTGGAAAGTCTATCTGGTTCGTGCGTTATACGTATTACGGGTTTCGGAGTAGACACCGCTGAAAGAAGATAGGATAAGATAAGATTACGATAACTGTTGGTACATTTGGCTAGTAACTTGTGGATTTAATTGCCACTAAGTAAAATGTTGGAAGAGTACGTGTATATTTTTTGTGTGTTCTATGTGTAACAGCTTTCAGGTTACAATAACACGGGCAGTGTAGTTACGAATGAGGGTGTTTCCCAAGATAATATGTGATATAATAAATAATGACATAATTATAACTTTAAAAGCAGGTATTAAAAGATTGAGAGGATTTTTTTCAAACTGTCGCTATACGAGATCTCGTACAGAGTTCGGAGATAAGCGCAAACGAACATCGTGACACGAGATTTTTATATATGAGATTAAGTTATTATACATAGTCATCACACCAGGTCCTTAACAGGGTAGATAGGACGCACCGAGTGCCAAATATCTCTGTCCATACAAACCTGTCGTGCTTCCAAATCCATCACTCTCTTCATGCACACACGCCGGTTTCGGAGACTCTCGACTCCCCTATCAACAAGTTGTTATAACATTCGTTTAATCGAACCACGGTGATACGTGGTTCTGTCTGCTAGTTATTATATAAACGCGGGTAGTAGATGAAACTCTGGGGTGTTCTATACATATTTATAAAACGGAAATCACTTAAATTCAACGTCCGTGTCACTTGCCTGTCGGGCCCTGGAGTGGCGTGAAGTAGGTCGGAAGGTAAAAACACTAATAAAAATTGCCTCCATCAAGAACCGCACGAGATTTTTACCGTTAAAGTGTAGGCGAAACGTCGACTTACCGACATCTCTTGGCAAAAATAAGGGACTAATATTGACTAAGACAGTATTTATAGTTTATTTATGAGTAATTCTTTGTACTTATATTACTTCTACTACGACGTACTCATAGATAGGTCTAAACTAATTGTCTTATCAAAATTTCTTACTGCCTGGCCTTCTTAAGCCTGGCATGCATTTATAGCTTTTCTCATTTACATGCGTCTTTTATATTGGAAATTGAATCTATGTTCCATCAGAAGTTTAATAAAGGGTGGAGAAAAAATCAAAATTTTCATATTTAAAAATATTACATAGTTACATTTAAGGTTGCTCTCACACTACCAATGTACCGCTAAGCTGCATACTGAGCACGCACGTTTTGCTTTCAGAAGCAGTTTCGTCAATAAAACGTACCATTTTTATATGAGTTCGTTCAACAGCTAATCGACAACGGTGTAGCGAAACCTACGTGACTGAAAAGTTATATTACTTCAGCTTTTTAATAAAAATTCGCGAAACAAAATTAAAGCTCTCCGCGCTAACGTTGTAATCTTGACAGGCGAAGTTGGAAACACACGGGCGGGAAATGCGCACTGTACCGCGCTTACTGTACATTAACGGCCACTATCATTCGTTTATTAATTTACATTTTGGTGTAAATATCACTAACAGAATGGACATCTTTGTTACAATTGTAAAAACTTTGCGAAAAATCTTTGTCACCTAAATATTGGCGCAAAACTCTGATATATGCATACCTACACTAAATTAAAAATAAATGTTTGTAGTACCCTGAAAAAAGTAATTATAAATTATAATTTTTCTAAAATAATTGAGATTAAAATGGTTTTTTTTAGTTGAGTTGGAAATTCAGCAAGTACCGTCATAAATAAAGTTAATCAGGCGTAACCTAATATGTTACTAGACCCCCGGCATCCCCAGCTGGGACATGCGTAAACTGCATTTCCCATCGAATAAAAAAGAAAAAAATATGTTACTAGATGTAAATATGTAAAATGGAAATATAAGTTTCTACTGATTACTCCTTGTTTATTTAAATATACATAATATGTATAACATTTTTACGTTCTAAATCATCTTAACATAAAAATGTGTTTACACGACACGCTAGCTAGTGTGGTAACGATTTCAAAATCTCGACATGTAAATTACGCGCAATGTGAATGTTTTTCTTTTTCTAGAAATACAAATGTCTTTTTATATCGTTCCTACTTCAACACCAATTACGTGTCGCGTCTCGAAATGTTTTAAATGTCATTAAAATTTTTAGTTTTGTACGAGCCTCGAGATTTTACTTAAAAATCATTTTGATAATTTTCCTTCTGAGCTCGGTTTATATAACTATAACATCTTTAACACTGTTTCCGATGAAGTAATATAATGTACGGGAAATCCTGTCATAATTTGCCACCAACTATTAACTATCCAATCCTGGCTATCCTCAAGTCGCATAAGTGTCACATGGACTGCAATAATTGGGGGAAAGCCACGCACGGCTATTTGATTCCATAATCTGATACCTATAGAAGAGTAACTGGACAGCTGATATACAGAGATACATACATACATAGTATATATACTTGTATAGTTAGTTTTCATTGTACCGAGACGCAACAAACAAATGTATCCATAACACAAATCTTTGCTTATATGCACACTAGCTTTTGCCCGCGACTTCGTTCGCGTGGACTTCAGGTTCGTCCCGTCTAGGGTATTTATCACCGAAACGGT
>DWQT01004157.1:0-11568 GCA_018244895.1 Myscelus amystis hages | reverse complement strand
CTGGCTTCGCACCCCTTGCTATTCAGAATTTCATAATGGCAATAAGTAAAAATGTAGTGTATGAATTTATAAATTCCAAGGATAGCAGGAAATTTCACGGTATAGGGAAAGGGGAATTGTTTTACTCCGAAGTAAACGCGCGCCAAGCCGCGAGCAAAAGCTAGTATTAAATATTAAATAAACGACTATGGTTCACAATCACAAGTAAGAGATAATGAGCATTCGCTGTTGTAACAATCAATAACAAAGGGACCACACGGCATGCTGCGCGATAGAACTGCAGAGCGTCATTTTAATAATGTGGTTATTGGACCAGTTGCATAAACCGCAATATTTTACATGAATGCCAATTGCACTGGCTTACGGTGAGTTTCAACTTCATCCTATGCACAAACCACATTTAACAAGTAGGAAACAAAGTTTGTGTTATTCAATGAAAGCTTTTAGCATCCCGCTGCGAAAATGCATACGTTATTGGTACTCGCTCGGTGCATAAGGACTTTGAGTTGAAGTTTGAGTATAAATAGTTTTATATTAAAATGCGCACTTATTCTTTGTACACGCTATACATACGTATTAATAACATGTTTCTGTTTAATTTAGTTCGGTTATTTTGTAGATAATTTCATATAAAAACAATAACACTAAAACCAGCGCATGCACTGATACTAATAACTGAGCAAATGAGTAAATTTATTAAGCTACAAGTCACACGGCAGGCCAACATTCAGCCTTTAAGTAAATAATATTTTAACACCTTTTCTTCGTATAAAGTTTTTCGTCTATAGTTTTGTATAGATTTAAAATGAAATATTAACCTTAACGTTTTCTTCATTATTTTTCTTTATTAAGTTATTATGTGATTATTATAACCGATTTAATATATAGATTATGTTATTTTAATTCTGCAGGTATTTATTATTATTATCTAATTTCGATGTATTGGGAATGCGTCTGAAATAATCAAGACGCAGCCATTTCTCATTACTCGGGGTGCTGTTTATATTATTGAGTGCAAATTTGTTGTCTCTTCGTCTTGTATTAAAATGTTATTATTGTATAAGTTTACGCACCACAACATTTTCCATTATGTACCTTAAAAACTCTCCATTGGTTAGTAAATGAATTAGATTTCCGCTTTACTTCCAATATTCGTATGCAAAGTTATCGTTTAAATAGAGTCAGGCAACGAATACATAACCTTTCGGTATTCTTTTTACCATCGGTCAATAGTTCAACAGAATTGTCTACCAGCATCCTACTTGAATATATTCAAGTAAGTCAGAAATTAAAAAATTAAATTCACTGGGGTGTCTAGGTTAATGCGTACAAATGTTTAACGAAGCAAAAACAAATACGTATTGTAAGTGCCCAATAAAGCTAAGATTGCTCCATCGACGACACTATAGGAATGTTGAGTATGTGGACATAAAAGGTCGACTTACTCTAACCGTCATCTTCTTCGTCTATATCTATTCTATTCTATCTATACATATATATAGGCTCTCCTGTAACTCTTTACAGCGATATATTGACTCATCACTATATCTCTGGAACCAGAAAACCTAGAGACTTGAAATTTCCTTTCGGCGAGTAGACGTCAGCGAAGAACGGATTTTACGAAATTCCACCTGTAAGGTGGGTTGCGGGGGTGTTAGTTATAATTTATATAGCAAAGCAACGTTTGCCGGGTCGGATGGAATGATAAGAAATAGATTAAGAGTGACCATTTATCGCTTTCATATCCCTGTGTTCCGCAAAAGGCCTTCGAATTTATATCTAAAGGTAATCACTACGATAACACATTTTTATAAAATACTATTATTTATATTTTATGGATGTATACATTATTGTTTGTTTTGGTTTCAGCATCATTTGCAATAAACATTCCTAATTAAAATGTTTGTATTATTTATTTAAAATACTCGAAGACAAATATGTTACAATAGTACGAGTATGCAAGCGCAGCTTGATGTGTTAAAACAAAAAGATGCAATAGGTTATCTCAGCTTGGTTGACAGGCGAGTGCGCGCCATATCGCGTGTGGTGCATCGTGTGTACTCGAGCGACGACGGCCGCCGGGCACGTGGCGCCACACGATCATCCGACCGAGCAAAGAGGTGCTCAACTTCTTTGCAGTGACATGTTTTTTTAGCCGATACCTACGCTTTGAACGTTGTCAGCACTACAGCTTCTTAAACTGACGCCGATTTTAGATTGTAATTTTTTACTATATCGACTAAAACGACACTCCTTTTTTTGTAGACTTTACTTATTTTTTATAGTGGGAGCTAAGACGTCCTGTAATAATCTACATCTAATTTATTATACTTATTGCTAACCTTTTAACCACACCATAGTAGCAACGTCATTACGTCATTAGTAGCTACGAGTAGCTAGGATTTGAACCTCAAAAATCCACTTACAAAAAGTGCATTTTCCTGACCGATATGAAATAATTTTAAATTATAAAAAATAAAATTTCCTTTAGTTCATACAAACAATTTTTAGTAAACTAAATAATCAACAACTGCATGACTTTAACTTTGTATAATTAAAGATAACTTTAACTTTGTAAGCCGATAAAGAATACTTTAACAGTACTTTAGCATCAAACAGTTTGTATGAACGCAATATATTATGTATTTCGTACTTGTTTATTGAAATTAAAAACAAGTTACAATCTAAAAAGTACTCGCGAGTTCGACTGGCCGGATCATGACAATCAAGCGAGATGCCTCAGAAAACAATGGAAGGATCTTATAATTTATTTTGACCTTCGTCGACCGGTGTAACAATTGCGGAAACATTTCGTGTGCGCCCAGACTATCTTGTACAAATAACGTGGTCCAAGATGAAATTATATTATCATAACAAAAGTATTCCATTATGTAATACTTTTGCGCATAAGCGTGGCCATAGCTTTAAGGATAGAGTGGTTTTTGAGACAAAGATTGAGTACCTTTTCGCAGAACTTTACACAGAAAACGGCGGAAATCTAAACACCTAACTCTGTTAATAACAAATTACAAAAAGGGTGCAAGTACAAGCGAAGCTGCATAGAAGCAAACCGAGAATAATTTTCAATTAGTCAATAATGTAAGAGAGCTAAACGCCATTCAAAGTGCGAGCGTATCCTAAAGCTGCGACGGGTGTCGTCTGCGTTTGAAATGAGATAAGCGGTCGTGCGTCCGGCGATTGGTTCCTTTGAATTGAATCCTATTTAACTTTCCAACGAAGGGCGGTTACGGTTCACATCTGCAGACGATATCGCGAGGGGCCCTCAAAGCAGGCTATTATCTAGAAAATACATTCAACTTTTCATTCCGCCACGTCTTTTACTTCTTATATTCAATTACCATTGCTAACCACGGCCCTCTACTATAAACTTGAAACCCCTTCATCGTAATTATTCTTAATTACCTATGTAACGTATTAATTATTAACGTATTATTATTTTAGGTGATCGTAAGTCATCAATAATCTGAAATGACTATTGAAAGTTTGTACACAACATAAGAAACATCCACAATGTGCTATGATTTTAATAAAATAAAGAATTATATATAAATCTCAAAATTATACCATACACTGTTAAGTCATTAGTGCGCTAGCCTCGAGAGAGGAAATTAAAAAAAGTGTGTTAATTTAGCATAAATGTATACCAACGCAATGCTTAAAAACAATGAAACCAAATTTTATGGGTGTCTATAATTTTAAATCGACAGCCGACGATAGAAGAAATTATGCAAAGCGCGTAAAGCCATAAAATCACGTGGTGTCGGGTAACGGAATGTAAATAAATGTATTGGCGCCATCTTATGTAACTATTTATTGACTGTTATAATATGCGTAACCATAATAAATCCCGGCGACAATTTCATGCTAAATATCGGCCAATTCTTACTATTCGTTCTTAAACATTATTAAGATCATATGAAAAATTAAATCTGTTCTTTGCGTTATAACCTCCTCTATCTTCTAATGAAAGTGTGTTCAGCCGTTCCCGAGAGTAGGCCAGACAAACAGAAAGACAGACAGACACGCAGACAAAGATACAAAAAATTGCAAAAATTTGAGAAAACATATTTATCTTGAAATCACAGACAGACGCTTCTAATTTATTTCTAGGTATAGATGCGATTACAATCATTCCACATTAAGATGACATGAACTGTTTTGCAATTAAGTTGGTGATGTCATAACCATTGTGAGACCCTGATACGATATGGGCTTCTGAAATACCATAGCAATTCTAATAAGTGAAAATGCAGTCACGTCAATTTCATTGTAAATTTAGTTGTACATTAACTCTAGATCATTAAAGGCAAGGTGTATTATATGTGTATTCGTGACTTTATTAACACAAACAATACATTAATGTAAAACACCTTGAGTTTCTTTATTGTGCAAAATTTTAGGCATTTTTTTCTATTAACAAATGAAATGTATAAACCTTTGATCTCTCGTCTATTCATTATACAGATGGGTTTCATTTGATACATAAGTAAAATATTAAAGTAGTAGTAACACCACGATAACTTTAATTAAAATGCCCATTGCATAAAATTCATTAATATCAAATGATAATCAGAAAATGGAATTAATAATATCCCTTGGTTTCATAGAAGATTAACGATAGTAGAGATGCTGAGATTATATTTTCAAGACGGTCGTTAATCATCAAAAAAGTTAATTTGATTAAACTACTGCTTGCTTAAGAGTAAGCAACAGGTAAATCAAATTAAACTAAGGTTATTACGATGTCCTGATAACGGTACGTGACCCATCGTGACCTTGAGTTTAGTCGCACAACCAGTTGATTTCACTTTCGTATGACTAAAATGTACGGCTAGTTTGGAGTAATTACGTGTAGTGAAAGAAATATCAAGTGGGTTTTGTGCAGGTCGGTGACGTAACGGAGTCCGTGCGAGTGGACTTTAGTGGTGAATCGACCACGCACATAGGCCGATGTCGCAACAGAACAACAGTCAGTAGGTACCTACTGCTGCCCGGCGTTGCTGGCGCAACGCATAAAGAAGAGTAATAGGCATTTATTTATTTGTCCTTATATGCCAAAATTCTTAGGAGTACAAAGGTAACGTACATACGTATCGAAGCCTGCGTGGCAATAAAAAGTAACGTTTTGATGAGAGTAAGGTGTTATAAACAAATTTTGTTAATTTAAAAATCATAAGAAAGCGTTTTCCTTTAAAAGTTCATTTATAGACCGGTTGCTTACAGGTCATGTAGGTACAACGTAAACTCTTTAATGAAATCTCTACTCGTAAAATTACATGTTAAGTTTAATTTCAAATTAAATACATAGGTATACATATCTTCTATGGACAGATTATATGCGAATTTATAAAACTAAGTGGCAAGGTTTATGAAGTTACATTTAGGAGTTTTAAAGCTAAGATTTTATTATTCTTGAGCGAAAGTCATAGTTCAATACGTCCGGCTGTGCCAACAAGTGTTTACGCAGACAAAACTCGGTCGCGGGAACTTCCCGCGCACTGCTCTGCACCTATTTACTTTATACATTCACTTTAAAAATATTTATCAGGTACATCAATAGACAGTTCACAGTATCAGCTTCGGTGAGCACGGCAGTGTGACGTATTGCTACGTAAAGAGTTTACTTGAGGATGTGTACTGTAGCATGGCACCTCATAATACCAACATGACATTTTTTACGCGCAAGTTGTTACATAGTACTTGTGTATCGACCATTGACACCGCATTGGAGGCTCCTCCTCATTTAATCTTATTTAATCTCATTTAATGACTTTCACTAATTAGAGGTAAAACATTAAAAAATATGTCTATTATCAAATATGTGATCGAGTATCGTATGACAGGAAACCACTGAATTTAGCCGCTGGGTAGTCATGTATAACATATCTGTGTCACAAATATGGTCATTTAGTAATCAATAAGGTTATTAAAAACACTAAAGTTTCTCGCAACTGATACGGAAAAAATCTCTAAAACTATAATAAATTAAATTAAAAACGTATTTACATTTCCAAGAAAACTTAAGACTCAAATTTACAAATTTATGTAATGTACAGAATGAGTAAAAATTTAACATTTTTAATTAACTTAACTCGAGTCTGGTGCTGCATTGCCTCTACTCGACCTAAATACGGCCAGCGCTAAGCCCTTGACATTGAATACAGCGCTGATTGTCAACAAAGCTTTACTAAAAATCAACTGAACAAAATAAGTAAATAAAATCTAGAACAAACCGACCCCCTGAAAAATACTTGTACTTGCATACGAGTACTGGTATCGCGTGTGGCGGCGGTAGACGGTATGGACAGGAGACTGAAAGGTGGGAGTATCCCAGTATAGAAACAGAAGCCCCCATAACTGATTAATAATCAGAAAATAATTCCATTCGTCTTGGAATTATAAGTACCGGCTAAATATGTGAGCGGGTGCTAATGTGATAGAAATGACTTGGAGTGATAGAATGTAAAATGAAGGGTAAACTACTCGACACAGTAGGTAATAGATAAGATTTAACTATTAAGTAGACGATGCAGATTAGTATACATTTGCATATATTTAATTTAAACTCATTGACAACACAATCTAATTAGCTCTCTCGCTATCTAAGAACTCGACCTGCGAAACTGGCGCCAAGCTCTTGACACTGGCTGAGCGAGACACCTTGTTAACCGCAAAAGGCGATTACACAACGCATACCTTATACGAGTATACTCACTCGTTTAATCTCATTCGCGGACGCTTCTCTACCCGGTGTACGATAACCGGCCACTCAATCTGTGTAATAGTGATGTGCTGAACATTTATAGACAAATACAAATACATATATGTGACATTTAATTCATCTCATAAATGTCAATTAATTAAACTATCAGTGTTAGGCTGACTATATACATAACAATTTTCATGTTTTGTTACATCACTAACTAACAGACAAACCAACCTTTTCTGCTAATAAAAACCCCAAACATGATATACATATACAATAATACGTTTTAACCAAGAAAATAAAATAATTTTTCTTACATTCATTACTATAATAGACTAGACTGCATATATATTTATTATAGACTGCACGGGAAATTTCACACTCTCTAATTGTAAATGTTACAAATGATGAGGTCAACAACCCTTATTTTTTCTTCTCCACTTCCCCGTATGACATAAAAATACCAAAAACGTATAAAATACAAATACATAACATAGACAGCGTTATTTCCTTAGCATTTTTTTTATACCGTTATTAGGAGAATATACTGTTTTCATTGTATTTCTCGTTACGTGGAAGAAAGGTAAGAATTAGAAATTTATGCAAACAAATTCTTAATGTTTTCTGTATCACACGAGTATTTTTATACCACAAACGGGGTTCATTGTTCTTAATGTTGCTTGTGGCTCACCCCTCGCTATGCTTCTCATTTATGAAAATATGTCTCGTAACCACACTGCGTGTAATACTAATGATGGGTTCACGCTCATTTCGTTCGTATTAAAGAAGTACGAATACACAGGTCGAAACATCCCTATTGAATATGTAATGTCGTAACTAGTTAACGGTAAGGATTCTTAAGTACTTTCTAAGCAACGCTACGTGCCTCATTTGTTGTGCAATAAGACAGTCACCGCGTGGTTGTGGTCGAAATAATAATAAATCGTCAACTATTTTAAGCATTCGATGTATCTGTAAACATATTGATATCATCTAAAAATTTGGTTAAATGGCATTTAATTACCCGAATTTCATTGTAGGTTGCAAAATGTAACGGAGAAAAGCAATTGTCATAACAAACTCAGGCTATTATATAAATTCATCCTCGCTCATTCATCACATGGTAGCGCAAGCGAAGTCTGTGTGGTTTTGTCTCGCCGATAATAATGCTAGCCGCCGCCAGCAGCTCTAGTTCAGCAATTTTCCAATCCTCTACCTACCCAGTGCAAAAATGTTACAGAGTACTTTTCACTCTGTCAAGAACTTTGTGTTCCTCATTAGCGGTAGCGTGCGACCGTCATATCCGTATATAAGTATTAGCCCAGTGACCGTTTTCTGTTTGCGGCTTTTGGTGCGTTTACTAAAAAGTTTGGTTAGAAGTAGTTAGAAGACACCATGTGACTAAAGGGCTTAAAACGTGATCCTAGTACACCCGTGGGGGACCACATTTTTTATTGAATTTCTGATCGCCCACAAATTATGTATAGATGACTATTACATTTACATGACTTGATGAAGTGACTGCGAAGTCGTCATCTCAGTTGTTTGCTTGAATTGTTGATTTTTTAACAATGGGTAATTCAAAAAACGTACATTACTATTTCGTTGATATAACCATGAGATCAAATCAAACTGTATTTAAAAGCGAGAACACAAAATATGCTTTTGTATTGTGTTTATTCCATACGTGTATCATATGTAATAAATTTACCGTATTTCGCCTATAAAAGAGAACGATATTTTAAAAAATGTATTTATCTCGTCCGGATTTTTAAGCAAAGAAGCAACACAATGGTCTACGGCGTACTTGAGTAAACTTGTTTCCGTAACCAAACAAATACGAGAACAATGCATTCAATCCGTCGCCGTGCGTGGGTTATCTGAATAATATGTTCATATTCATATTTGGCTCTGCTATTATTTGTTGGAGTTTAATATTTCCTTAACTGTGACATCGATCAATATGTCTTTTTCGTGTTACTTTCTTAATATTGGTGCATTGTTATCAGGTGCATGTTCACCTTTAAAAGAAAACATAATATGTACAAGCAATTTCGTTCATAGGTAAGTGCTGATTTTATCACTAAAAGAAAGTTTCATCCAGCACACGTAGGAACAGAAACTGTGCACAAGAAGAGCAGTATCAAGTGTAATATCCTCATAAAATTGACATGTACCTACACACACAATAGATACACATGTTTAGCTCCATACATACGTATGTACATACTTATGTTACACATTGTTTCATGTTCGGAGAATCTGCGGAATGTTGGTCAACATTCCGTTCCATGTCATCCTACCTGGTCTAAGGACTTAATAATATGTAAGATAACGGGGTTGCTATAAGTTATAGTAGATTTTAATTGGAATACATGAAGAATAAAAATGTCTTTACTACGTTTTATTCGAGTCGAGGTAAATGACATCTGCTTTTTAGGACCACTCACGTTCGCCTAATAATTTTTCCGAATCATTAGCCCTTTTAAAAGTATTTAGGCACAATTTTAACTTATTAAGTTATAAAAACAATGCAATATATACACGTACATGTATAGCGCACTAATTCTCGTAGTTGCAATTAAGATTATGTTTACAGAGCTGTACAAATACCGAGACACTACATTTCCAATATTGTTCAAATCGAACGACAATTAGATCAAAACAAATTGCTGAAAGTTTACTGTAAACTTTATCACAATATTGACTTCGATCAATTTATATCAGATTTTTCGTGATGGGCTTTTGTTATTTAGATAACGAATACAATTTTCTATTAAGTACACATTTCCGTGCTATTGCTTCGATATTTTACCGTCGGCCGATTTAAATTTAAAAGCACCAGTTTCCGATGTCAATTAGCATCATTTGCTAATGTCAAGCATTACCAAGACACCGATTCAGAGCTCTATAAATAGATTGCAATTATACATTTTTCGCTATTGTCGTAAATTTTCTGAGTGCCCCACGGACGTCATCCGTACAGTTAGGAGATACGTGGCGGACTCGGTACGATACTCGTATTATACAACATCAATAAAACAAGAAACACACCTCCATTGCATATTTTGAAAGACCACATTGTTTATTTACTTAAACAATATTTGTCAAGTAAAAGCTCGGTACATCGGTGTAAAACCGTTTCGAATGGTTGCGTTAAAGACAAAACAAAACAAATGATTAATGGGCAGCTTTTCACGCTTGCAGATAACCAGGACATTATATTTTTTAAGACAGAATTTACACTAAGCGTATCCGCTTCGATTGTAGTGTTATTATGTCAAACCAATACTACCTCATGACAAACCAACCAAGTGTCTTTATTGCGGGGTCATGAAAAGAAATTGTGTGTTAAATTCTTAAATATATAATAATACTATAATATACATGCAACCTGCAAATGATAGATGAAAATAATACCGTATTCTCCTACGCCTTTAGTGGTATCCAAGTTTACGATTTGGCCTTTCTTGCTTTGAACTAACGAAAGCCGTAGTACGATTCCGTTCAAAATATTACACAAGACACGTAATTAATAAAGAGGCACTGCAGGAGTCCAGCAGGTTGGTATCGGGGTGGGATCTTCTATGATGTTGTAAATGTCCACTGGCTTGCAGGTTCTCTGAAATCGTGATGGTGTCCACCATAGAATATCCATTCAAAACATATATTTTTAGTGAAACATTTTGGAACTTTAAACCAAATAAACATGGGTTAAATTAAGTAATATAAGAAATTCACATTGAACAAGAAATAAAAAAATCTTTATATCGGTGTTTATTCAATAAGCGGATACTTATAAAAAAATCCTTAACATATTGTAGGTATGTACATGCTATTCTGAAAACTAGTTAACAGTTCTGTCCTGTTAACTTATGGGCATTTGGTTCCGGGCTCCATCTCGCAGCTTAATATATGTAGGTCTCCGTAAATATTGCACAGTAGCTGTAGAATTATTTTTCTATAAATAACATAATAATTTTTCACTATTGTGTTTTAAGTATACTTACACCATAATGAGCCCAACAGTGAAACTCGAAATAGATAATATAAATGATTTCGTCGAGACCTGGTCTAAACTAAAATGTTGGTACTGTTGTAGTTTTCAGAGCTGCATATAAATTTTCTTAAGAACTTGCATGTAACGTATGCCTAATACGTGAGATTATTTGTATGTATAGTAGCGTAACCAAACATTTAATATTGACATCAAACATTGATCGTGTTTGTCGGCATATGACTAACTACACGTTTGCACCATCAACTATCATACACTCTTTCATATACTTGTCATAGAGCTGAGATTTAACCGACATGCGTCTTACGCATATTTAAATGTATTTACTGAACCTTGGCCTGTATGACTCCAGTCAGTCGTCATAGAATGTGTTTCTTATGATTGCGAATCGTATTTTCTGCTGTTGTGTTGTTTTTACTCTATTCATATTTTGAAATTTGATTAAATTTCACTTACGCAACATACAGATGTTTTTTTAATTGACTCCGACTACAGATATTGTATTCGTAAATAACATTTTAAACCGATAAGCCACATTCAGATACGTACGTCAAATATTTACGATTATTACAAAGCACACGAAGCTTACATTAAATAAATTAACCATTATAAGAGATTAATCTTATTATAAAAAACGTAAACAAATCGATATACTAGGTATATTTCTAGTCAGCCTATTATTCTAATACTAACAGTGATCTGACGTTATTCGTTTATATTTTACTAGCTGTCCAAACGCAAACGTTGCTTTGCTAAATAAATTATAATTAACACCCCCGTAACCCCTCTCCGTTCTTAGCTGACCTCTACTCGCCGAATGGAA
>DWQT01004156.1:0-11568 GCA_018244895.1 Myscelus amystis hages | reverse complement strand
CGTCTACGTAGCTATAACGTTCGATAGGCATACGGCGCTTCGGACTCGCTCGTTTAATTCGTTCCGTCTCGTCTCGACCTTCTTCCATAAACACGACACCCAAAAGGAAGCACAAAATTTATAGCTAAGCACACATTTGACTAAACTTATATTTAATATATAACTTAATAATTACAACTATGAATACATAAGAAAGTCACTTATTTTTAAAATTATTGTTGTGATGTAAAGTTTTTAATATTAAGAGATGTACCAAAAAGTCAATCGTGTGCTTTAGGCACCGTAAAGGCAATGTTTGCACCGTAAAGTATTGAGTGATCGTACTGTACCATCCATTAAGTACCTTGCTTGCTTTAATTTCACTGAAACTTTATCCTGATCCTACTGGCGGTTCTATGATGATGACGCAGAAAGCACTTATATCAGCTTTTTATTATAACAAACGCGATTCCACACGAAAATGAATTGTCTGTTCGCAAAAAGCCAGTAATGACTTCGCTAGCTGAACTGGCGTTGTGTCATTAATATTTAATAAGCCAGCTGATGTACAAATCTACCGAGCCGACAGCCGTACATCCAGATGGGCCGCATTAACAATAATCGCAAACGAGACGGCCAGGCTTAACTTAATTGGTAGATTGTTTGGTACTAGAGATAAGTATGTTACGAGTAGGCATGTAGGTGATAAAAAATATTATTTTATAATTATTCCAACATTAAACTAACGTTCAATTATTAAGTACCTTTATATATATATATCTCTGCCCTTAATTTAAAATGTCATTAAGGATGATATCGAGACCGATTTGTTACTGAATTTAAAACGAGGAACGGAAAATACGCATTATTGTCCAAGACGTGTTTCATTTTGGGAATTCTAAGCATATCTGGTGAATTTTTATTTAAACATTTTCTAATACGTTCAATAATTCTTACCTGCATATTAATTCACTTTCTTAAATAAAAATAAATACTTTTTAAAGTACAAACAATATCACTGTAAACCATTATACATACTATAAAATGACAACACTTTACAAACTTGGAGGGGTCAAACGATGAGAGTATAATAGAAAACGTAAAAGTACATACTAAATATTAATATAATATAAATTTTATCAAACTTAGTTTCAATATTATTTATTCTTTGAAAGTTGTTTGGCCGCCGTAAAAAATTGATGTTCGTCACTGGCGTTAATGTTTAACTACCAGAATCAAAGACTATTATCAATACTTCGTAGTCATATAACCAAATACACCTCAAATAAATGATAATAGAGTAGGCGAATACTAAAAGAGGAACATAGACCTTTAATGGTGGTATATGGTACGTTTAAGGGTAATTTATAGCTGTCTAATTTCATAGAAGGTAGGGGTTAACGATTGTCAAGTGTCTATTTTCAGAAAGAGCAATCGACAGTTTATTTTTCAATTTTAGTACAAAGTAATTAAAGCAATTATGTGCTTCCATCAATTGTGTTCACGCTCTTTAATCGTCTCTTATTTAATACATACAGCTTATCATTATTCGAAGCGTAATGTGTTACTGTAAAAGTCCGAACTGCGTTAATGTAAGATATGATATATTATGGTATCTTATGGTCAATATTTATTACAGCATTACGTTATTTTGACACCGGTGAGCCTTACCGAAATGAGAGTTCCTCGGTCGTTTAAGCGATTCATATAATTTTAAATAACTTTGTACCTAATAAAATAAAATTGTTAATAATATTTACTTGAAGTACATACATACATAGGCAGTTTAACCGATTAACAGTTTTGGCAAAATTTATTCCGGGTATTTACGCTGTTAGTGTTAACAGACGAGTCGCTAAAAAGTTTTTCTTACATTTGTGGACGTATTTAATTTTTTGCATAATGTATTTGCACGTGAACAAAGTTACCAGAGCAGGAAAGAGGTGGTATTATTTATATATTTATATTCCTGTGTCTGCACAATTTAGAGACGCGTTAACTGTTTGAATTTTTGGTGGAATCTCTCGGTTTATATTTTCTGAGGCAATTAATGGAAAAAAATATTAAATGTTCTTAACTCGCAATGTAAAATAATAATCTGGAACGACAACAACGCTATGACAGACGAAACCGAGCAGAAACATTTTATACTCTTAGATATAAAATGTTTCCACATTTTATACTCTTAGATATAAAATGTTTCTACACTGCATGCGTCTGGCAGGAACTATGACCTGGCCCACTACCGTACGTCTACTTGTCAGGTAATGGCTAAATAGATTTTGTTATAATTTTTTCATTACCTGTTCTCACTTTCCATTACTTACATTATGTCGCAAATTGATCGCTTCTTTTTTTATAATTTACACACTTTTCAACTTAGTACTTTTTTAAAGAATTGCATATAGCCTTACTTCAAAATTTAGTTTTTTACAATCGCATTAGACTAATTATAGTTAAATTCGCAAGTATAAAATAGACGGACAGTAAATGTTACTTCGCATGTTTTATGCATATAAACTTTCCTCTTTAATCACTAATCAATTGTCCCGGCTGGGGATGCCGGGGATCTGTGGGACTTCTGGCCGAATACTACCATACTACCCACTAAAACCCAATGGTTGTCTACACACACTTGCTGACCGGGCCACGGAAACGCTATTCGCACACGACCGCAACCCAGCCGGCAACGCCTGCGCAGCTGCAGCCAGCCCTTTCTTGGGCTTTTATGCCCATATGTGACGGGCGGCACACAACCCGTCACGTCGTCAATAGTTGACGAAAACTGCATTTAAATCCGTTGCGTAATTTGAACGATCTAAGCGTACAGACGGGGGCAAGCAACTCTGTTTTATACATACAAACAAATTTCCTAGCACGTTTCTACACAGAATGTTATCTTGTAGGTAAAATAAAATAAAAATGATGAAGCGAATATTTAATGTTCGCTGTGCGAATAAATCTTTGAAATTTTTTTTTTCATGGAAAGACTGATAATTAATTCTAAGAAATAGCTGTTTTGTAATAACAATTTATTTACCTTACCATCATATATATTTTTTAGTGCAGCTAAGCTACGGCATTAGCTACCAAATTTTTGATAGATAGTCGCGTGTTCCCGTAGCTTTAAGTGTAGCAAGTATAATGTTATAAGTAGTATCTCTTGTCAGTGGTTAAAGACGATTAAAGGAGGCTCCTAGGGATTTCGGGCTGCAACAGTAAAAGAACTAACCGTCCAGCCAGCGATCCCGAGAAAGACGACCCAGAAGTCCTGATCAGCGTTAGTCGAACCCACAAAGGGCAAAGCTTTAGGAGTAAGTATTCCTTTTGGAGATCCTGGTGGAGGATTCTGGTAACTGGATTCTTACACACAACTCTGACTCTCTGCCAACGCAATATCGTACGTTTTGGAGAATAATACCATTACTGTATGTATACCTATAGTTTTCATGTGGCGTTAAGGTTTTTTCCAATTTATATATAATACTTATAGATAATTTCACAATACTGATCATTTTACATTAAACATTGTAAACCTACTACTTCAACCTACAAACCTACTTCAGTGATCAACTTAATCGCCTAACGAAGAACCTATCAAAATCCGGGACTATCTAGGTACGAGTATACCTACTTAAACTACCTAGATTAGACCACAAACAAATTGATGTTTACGCATTTGTATGTACGTGATCGAGAGACGTTGTTTTATTTTATGTACTCGTAGTGCAATCTTCAATTGACCAAAAAACTTTCCATTGTAATAAATTGATACACTTAGAATATCTAGTTATTATGATAACTGTATTCAATGAATAATGGAATTAACAAGAGGTAACCATCACATTTAACAACAAACATTTACTTTTTGTGTAATAACCAAATACTAACTGAATAGCGTGTCGTCGATAGTACTCTGTGGGTAATAATATTTAGAACAATGGAAACACCAAAGTAAATTGTAGAGCTCGCCATTCTTGTGTTTTCCTGCGCTACCCTTGCAGATCTCCATTGTCTATGATTCCACCCTCTGACGTCATGGTGAAAATCGACCAATCCCAATGCGCACAGTAGTCTACTGACTGCCCTCGCACAAGGTATCACTAGCGCATATCACCTAATGCGTCGTGTTACAATTTAATGTTTTTGTTGTGCGACCGTGTGTGCCGTTCAAAAATGTACTCGACTGTGATTATTAAAGTGAAATGAAGTCTATCGATACCTTATTGCCGTGAAACATTTTTTAATTTTCCATAAATATATATTTTATTAGTTATACAAAATTACGTTAGGGGGCGGTACCGTGATGCCAGTTCGTAAGCAAGGTAAAGTTAGATACTAATATTGTGTAATGTACTAGGAACATTGCATGACTATATTATTGTTGACTGCCGTCCTCATACGGATGACCAAATCGGGCATCTTGAGTGATTGCCTATTAGCTATTTATCGAGTCTTATTCTTAATATCCATCTTACTACAGTAATGTTTTTCACGTGATAGGAATAATAACTTAATATACATAGATTATTTAACTGAATACCCAAAATGAACTATAATACCAAGAATTCAGTAAATGAATAAATCAATAGTAATTATTAATGTAGTATGTATTTCACATTTTTTATAGACCAGACTAAATTATAGCCTTTCAGCAAGATAACAAGATTAGAATAGTTCGTTTTACTAATCACGGAGGTAATTGATTTAATTTATAATTTTATGAAACACAAATTAAGCATGTAATCTTTACACGTATTTTGCTAACGAATTTGTATTAGGAGTTTCGTGACTGTAGGTCATTGAACTTAATTTGTACAACAACATGCGAAAATATTAGGTAACTTGCGTGTAACTCTACTAAGACGATTACGAAAACCGCATATATTACCAATATTATAACATCATGTTGATGGGGGAACACTAAGAACACGAATAACGGAGTCTTAAATACATATATACCTACCTATGTAGCTATGATAAAACATTGTAATAATAAATAATCGTCCATCGCTGTAAGAGAGATTGTGTATAATTTATTTTCTTACTATTTTGTTGATTTGTGTCCCCGAATACTAATTTAGTTAAGCTTAACTGTACCCTAAATACCTACATAGAATATAATCGATTATATCCGAATTTCCAAATTATCTGACCAGAAAATGCTGTGTTCCTACCTGGTGGAATATAGGATATGTGTTACCTCTATACTTCGGAATAACGCATGAGCCGACGAGCCAGTAACAACAATAAGAGCTTAAAGTTTACAGGAGCGTTGTTAATGTTATTAGTCATTTAGTTTTACTTAAGATAAGATCTGGGTATTCTCTAATTTACAGGCACAGTCATATTTTCATATGATTTGTATGGACGAAAACATTAATTTGTAGTGTTACATTGCAGAGGCGCATCGAGCATTGGAATTGCTGGAAGACTACCACAGCAAATTAGTCAAGCCCCAAGATCGTCAGCTCCGACTTGCGATCGAAAGAGTCATCAGGATATTCAAATCGCGCCTTTTTCAAGCCCTCCTTGGTATGTTTTTAATATAGTGTGTGATGGTTTAAATAAATGGGGTCAATCAAATGTAGATACCAATAAAAAGATCTGAAATCCTTAATATTGATCAACCTGAGTACAAAAGTGCGCGCAAAATATTTTTAAATAAGTTAAATGTAAGCTCTGTAGGTACATATATTTGTTTTTACTAAAATTCGAAGTAATTATAGCAACATTCATATTCGTACAATACAGAACGCACATAGTCGATATGGATGGTGGTTTTCACTTAAAACACCCACCCCTTTGCAAGTAACAACAACACATTTTTATACTAGTAGTACCTATAATATATCTGGTTCTATTGATGTTCATCTACTTTTGACAGTCACCTGTGTAGGTTATTTTGACGTTTTACGAGGTTCATTTAATACTTATCGGTTTATAGGTAGTTAGCTACTTACATTAAACACTTTTCTCTTTCTTGATAACGAAAATGCTGTTAAGAGGGTAGGTAAACTGACGCAGTATCAACAAAAATAAAGTAGATTCCTATCAACCGAAACAATTCTTGTTGACTAACGGGCGCAAAACAAGTATGTACCTACTTCATATATTATATTTACGGAAAATGAATGTAAGAAATATTTATCTAAAGAGAAGATAGCAACTTCTTCCGGCTATTTACACACATTGTTACATAATCTCTATCGATATAAGATTTTCCATTTCCCTGTTGAGAGATTATAGCAATGGGGCTAAGAATAATGCTATTCGAATTTACTCTTAGACTTAAAGGTTGAATAAAGTAAAAACAAAGTCAAAGTTTTATAAAAGAACGATAGAAACGAAGTCTCTTAATAAAGTTATCTAGTAAACATCTAGTCAATACTTTAATTAAGCCGGTAGGTTTTTAATAAATTCTTAAAGTATTGGGCAAGTATTCTTGGGAATTGGAAATAAAAGTTTGGATAGTTTAAAGTAGGAATGTTAAATAAATCAACAAACAAACATGTCAGGTACCCTTTTCCATTGTTTGAGAACGTGAAACCTAAGTAATGCTTTAAGCACCGCTTCAGTTCGTCTGCATCAACGTTATAATTCCGTGAAGAATATTGTATGACAAGTAACTAATTGTGAGTACCAACGTGCAGTTGGAATTAGTTATAATACTTGAACATGGTACTTTAGTTATAAACATATAATACGGAAAATTTTTGCTTTTTTTAAATTCAAAATATATTTTGATATACGAAAGTGACATTGGATATACGAAGTAGCATGAATTTATGCTCTTATACCTCAAAACTATCGTAAAAATTTGTAGGTTGTATTTAACTGAGGACAATCGTTGTAAAATGAAACAAATTAGCAGGTCTAAGGAATTATTTTCAATTTTAGGAATACCTATATTTGGCAAAGTATTTCTTTTTATAGATCACGCTCAGATTCTAATTCTTTCTTTTAGTAATAATTAAAACATTAGACACAAGCATTTTTTAAATTGTGTAGTGGTGTGGTGTAGTTCCGCAAATAGAGAATTGAAGTATGGGCGCTATGAAAACGAGGCGTTTATATTGGCGCTTTCAATTCTCTTGATACGTTAACCAAATTTGTGTGGTATGTTCCGTTATCGTGTAGAATACCACGATCGTTAACACGGAGGTGCAGTTGCGACCCCCTGTCATAAAATTTAGATCTATAAATATTCATATTAATGCTAATTATGATAAAGATCCAAGTTTGTTACTACAGGAAAAATAACTGCTTTATATTACAAGAATTACTTTAAGAATTATTATTTTCGTACCTCATGGTTGTAACGCATAAAAACACTTGTCATTTACTGTACGTGCTGTTCGATTTTACTAAAACAAACAGAATTACTTATTAATTGTAAATTTCTGAGAGACTCCTCATTACCTCTTTGTATATTACTTGCAATGTGTGAAGACTACGAGCACTACGAAGCATATTGCAATTGTTTTATTTAGGGAATTTTTAATCGACGTATTGCAATGAAATTAGTCTTCCGATAGTTTAGCGGTTAAAGGGATTCAGTTCATGTTGCTGCTACGCTATAAATACACCAAAACGCTCGTGACCGCATCATACGTCACCGGCGCTCTTGAATCTCTTCTTGACCACGACACTGCTACCGCGATACGCATTATATTTAGCCAGATGCATTGACCATTGAACAAACAAAATACGAAAGCTTACGATATCTTTAGATTTGTTTATTGTTTATAAAACTAGATTTAAGTATACTAAACTCAGTGTAGCATAATGCTGGGTACGACACGCATTCTCATTCATATAACTGCAATTTAAATAGTGATAATCGTCAAAGATTTGTTACAACGGAAGAGAAAGAATTACTATTCTCATATACTATCACGCCAGATCCCGAACAGGGTGGGCAGAAAACGTCGAATGCCTAATATCTCTATTCCTCAAACCCGACGTGTTTCTTTTACATTCGACACTCTCTTTATACATATGCGTTAGTTTCGGAGACACCCCCTTCAGCCAATATTTGACCTATTTGGTGCAGGTTTGAAAATCTTGATCTTTCTTGGCACCTACATCTATAAATACTCGCGTTGTATAGCCGTTGTATCATTCTTTCATCACCATTTTTTTCCACATATCCGAATCATCGGGGCATGTCCTTTCTGCATGTTATTTGTTCACCAATACTCTTTTACACAAATCATATTTTTTCATATCGAGAAGGGAAAGAGAAAGTAAAGATATAGGAAAACAACAGATTTTTAAACTCGGTAGCCGAGAATCCGATAGTCCTGTCAAGATTCACATTTTTCAGACTAGTCAATGTTTTAATTTGAATGTTACACTCACGAAGTTGACAACTTCGAACTAAATTAAGATCAATACAATTAACTTCTAAATGCAGTTTTTCACATCCTCTTAGAACCTACAGTATTGGATTACTTAATCTCTAAAAGAATATAAATATGTAATATTTAATACCAATATTGCCGATAAAATGGTTAGTTTTACTTTTACTCTCCCGCTTTGCATTCTGGGGTTTGTAACCCTGGACATAGCTGTAACTTTACGAATTTATTTCGGTCTTAGGAAAAAATGTCGTTCCGTATAACGACAAAAGAAAATACGGTAAGTAAACTAGTAGACAGGATAGTCCTCAATTATTTATTCTTTAAGGCGCATAAGCTTGCGTAACCCGCTCTTGGTCAACGTAATTCATTTAACCCTTCTCAATGTAGGAGACCTGTATCCAACGTTGAAACGAAAAATTGGAAAATAACGTTTGTCATTTACTTACTGAATAATATTTTAGATGGCATATTTATAAATTCATCATACATCTGCCCCTGTCTTTGCGGGTGAGTCCCATGGGATGCAAAAAGCGATAGAATCACGGCTTAAAATGTAACTCGGGCCCATTCGTAAATTGACTACAGTATTTTTCATTATGCCGTTAATTCTCCGATCAATGGTGAAACTGTATCAGTGAACAACATTCAATTCGAATAAAAATACTTCCATTGACCAATCATTTTTCTAAATTTAATGTTTCAAAATTACTTACGCGCGTAATCACTATGGGATTAATGATTATTAAGAAAAGTTGTACACCTTCTATTGTGTTTTAAAATTATGCTATTCTCAGCTTTAATCCGCGATATAAATAATGTAAAATAAAGTTCCTGCACACCTTATAAAAATTGAAAAATTCAGTATGATAACATTACCAATCAACTGCGATAAACAATGAATAGCCTTTTGGCAAACTACGTAAATTATGGGCCAAAATAACCTGTATTATCATAAAGAACCTGAAATTAAATATGTCATTGTAATTCAAGGGCGAATCATAAACCATTTTGTCTCTGTTTAATTTATGTCAAATACGTAACAATACTTACCTTTTACAAAACATGTAAAAATGAGTTGCTGATAACAAATCCGTAAAGCGTTTGCGGTAGGCTTGGAGCCAGACTCCACCACGTCGCTCCAGTGCAAATTACTGGAGATCATACCTAATGTAAATTTTATTAAGCGAATTCAAAGTGAATTGTCAAAGGAATGAATATGGAGCTTAGTAGCCTACAATAACACGTGTTATGTAAGAAGTATTTCAATTACAGCCCAAGCTATTTATTACACACATGATTTCAATTAAAACTGTTCCGATTGCCAACGATCCGATGCAGACGCCTGGAATTAACGTGAAACTAGTTGTACGTTCATGAAATAGCTATTGCGATTCGTAGTAAATAGAATGGTTCGTTTGACCTAGATCTGGAGATACGGGTCACCGGCTCTACCGGCGCTGGTAGTCTGATGTTGCCGACATAATTCACGTCTTTTGAACCAGTTTTCACATTTTACATAACTTTACACAGACCAATCTTTAAACACTTAATACCGCCATACAAATTTCCTTTCGGTCTTTCCACAACACTTGACATAATTTTGTGCTTACCTTTTGATGATTTTGTAGCTAAATAAGCAGTGTAATACAAAATTATACAGAATACTGAATTGATTTGTTTGAAACGAACTCCAATGTTAAATATTAATGATTAGCTGTCCTTTTGTAGGGACCATTAAAACTTCATTAGAGCGTGTAGCATGAGTCAGATCGTCATAGGAGAAAGAACGTAACGTAATGCTCATAAAATTACAAAACAGACATTCGGCAAGTGGACAGGACCCTCAACAAAAATGACACAAAAATCAACATAAAATAAAAATAAGTAACCACGTTTTCAAAATTGACACAAAAATATTATTATAACGAGGCAAATGGTGTTCTGTATCTGTGCTGCAACCTATGGATGGATGTTCTCGCATCAACAAAACAAAAATGAATACGTTTATTTGTGCCATAACATTATTCTTACTCAGGTATTACATATTATTAAACTGTCGTGAAATGTACCTTTGATGTTAAGTGATTTAAACTGACACGTTACACTACTTTATATTTATTATAATATATTGGTCGAAGGGACGCAGCATTTTGCAGGCAATTCAACATTGAGTATGGATCGCTATAGAACGTTTGATGGAAACAATGCCCTGGGTAGGCAAAGTCACATTCCAATAATCGATAGCTATAAATATCGCCGGTTCGGCTGTATTGTAATTAAACTGTTTATTAAGTAGGCATATGTTTAAAACGTTATGTGGGTGTCTATTGTTTTATGAAAATCGCGTTTCTCTTTTATTTCATTCGCTCGCTTTAGTAGTTGTACTACTTTTACTAACTAATATGATCTCATTACAGAGGAATAAATAAGAATAACCAAGGACGTGTGGTGTCCGAGAGCCAGCATTGTATGTTGATTTGTTGATTGAAGAAATGTTCAATAAATGCTTTATTATATTGAAGAATGAGTTCAGTCTGCAGATTCTTTACCGCAATCATCATATTCGCTTTGACTGAACAATTTTCATATCCATAAACATGGCTTCTACCTGTACTGTTTATAATGTTTTCAAAGATTTCATTTGGTTACCAAAAAATAAAACACGTCTGTTGGTCGCTTGCCTGTCGGCATTCGCCTTTGTTCTATATCGATCTAGACTCAAGCACCTCACGCGATCTCCCGTGAAGGGGAATTTTTCATTGTTTTATATTAACTACATTTACACGAAGAATTGCGCATTATATGAATATAAAAGTAAACCAAACAATTGAAAATAAAACAGTCAACAGTGCTCTCAAGGCTGAAGCTAATGTTCGATAAATATGTCTAAGTTTAGGTGTGGTATGCGGGACAAACGTTTGAATTTAAATACATATTATTATCTATATACAAATTATGATTGTATGGTATTTCGACTGAGATACACATAAAAGACAATAATGTAACATCTTCATATTTCAGATATACAAGAATTTTATGAATTAACACTCCTAGACGACACGAAATCAATCCAACAGAAGACAGCTGAGACCATTCGTATCGCAAATAAGTGGGAAGCCGATGGCGTACGGCGTGAAGTAAGTGTAAACCAGTGGCGTAACTACAGGGTGGCAAGTCGGCAAAATGCCACGGGCCCCCAGCTGGAAGGGGCCCCCGGTCAGAG
>DWQT01004155.1:0-11569 GCA_018244895.1 Myscelus amystis hages | reverse complement strand
GAAATTTCACGGTATAGGGAAAGGGGAATTGTTTTACTCCGAATTAAACGCGCGCGAAGCCGCGGGCAAAAGCTAGTACAATACAAAAGACCATTAAAAAAACCCTTCATACAAAAATACTGAAATAAAAGTAAACATGACACAATTATTACTAAAATAAGATATTCTATTAATTTTATGTATTATATTTAAGGTCGCCGCTAGTCTTTTATTTAAACTCATTATAAGAAAGTCTGGTTATGCGAACAAAGTTCTAAAAACTAATTGACATGTACATAGGTAAGTGAGATTCTCCAGATTAATGAACTCGTATTGTTGTGGAAACGTTTTAATCATTCAAATACACTGTATGGAATCAACCTCGTTTTTCTAATAATGGAATGGGTACGAGTATGTGGGGCTAATGCAGAATTGCATTTTTAAAGGGCGATGTAATACAATGCAAAGACGAAAGAGTTCAACTGTTGGAATAGGAAATGGAACGGTATCGATAGAATACTAGTACGTATGGGGATTATGATCGACCAACTTTAAGGAAGCATTTTCTATTATTTCTAAAATAATTTATGGAAGCTTCATAGTTATTCAGTAGTTTTCGACACACCGAGTCACCATTGACACCTACATAATATATTCGTGGTTGAACTGACCTTTTGTGAAGCGAAATGACATTCAGTTTGAAATAGCTCACGAAACACAAATAGCTCAATAGCTTGATATAAACATCGCTCGAAAAACTAGACGATCGATAATATTGCATAGACTTTCTATAAATATTGAAAGCTTAAAAGCTTTTAGTGACACCGTCAGCTAGTAAATACATTAGTTATTGGGGCATACTAACATATCTGATGGTTATACTGGTATTATTAAAAGATAAGGAATAAAATTTAGCTATTGTATCCGTATAACATTTCATTATCTTCTTCGACATTGCAGCACGTCTTCAGCGCCAGCAACGGGCGGATGGACTAATGGTCTCTCTTTATTTGTTTTGCTCTTTTTATACTCAAACGTATCTCGTAAAAACTTTACAATTTATAACTGAACAATATTAAAGTCTTTCCAGATCACTCCTATTCAGAGCTGCAGATTTTCTATTTAAAAATTCCAGAAACTTGAGTTCGTTTCAAAACAACATTACTTAGGCGTTGATACGAATGAATATTTAAATGCTGGTTTGTTACATAATTGAGGGGGCAGTCAGTGCCTTGAAACAGATTTTCTGCTCTAGAATATAACAATGCATATTGAGTATATTTTGTATTGAAAAAAACATATTATAACGACTTGAAGTGTCAGTGCATATCGAATGAAAATGTCGTAAAATCAAAAGCATGAACAAAGGGTTTTGTTATATACATGTGTGTATATTGATTATAATTTTGACAAGACTCTCATATTGAGCATTACCACTACTCTTTGCTCTGTTTCGGTCTGTTAGTCGAGAGTAGCTGCTCAGAGGTATTGTCATGCTTAAATTGGTGACATATTACGTCTATTTCGTTCTTTCTTGGCCATTTTAATTATCGTTTATTGGTTATCGTTACCAACTAACATTAGCTAGCCTACTCGCCTATTACAGCCTATATAAAGGGTACATTCGTACGAGCAATTAATGTATAAATATTTAACTATACACAATAAACCTAATTTAAAATGTATTCCAATTTGAACGCTGGCTTTGGCGCACAGCTAGTTTCGATCTGCAGTTTAATTCATTATTATTGGCTTAAAAGCGGCTATACACCGGCTTAATCGCAGGTATGATTGCCTAATATATCACACAATTCAAATTAGGTTTGTTAGTAGGTACCTATGATAACATACATACATACATACGTCCGACCACTGACACTGGGTCGGTCCCTCGAGGCCGGGAAGATAGTTTTCATACATCTACAATGCTCCTATAACTTTATAATTATCTTGTTGTCCGTTTCTTTGACTGTATTTAAAACATTGAATATCAAATTGATTAATAAAATACATCCATTAGACCCTTCAGTGTCATGTATTTTTTTACCGTAAATTAATTACGTTATATTACATATGTAATTGCTTACATGTATTGGAAATTTCTGCCCTATCTTATGAGTGTTAATTTTTCCCTACCATGCATGTATAGATGCAAACTCGCATGTTTTGTTACCTAAACTTTTTATTGTTCCAATGTTTGACTCAGATCTCCTCATAATGAAAACCTTTTGAGGCCATAGTCTACCATGTCTACCAGCCTATATGTATGTATCAGTAAGGATACTACATATCTTAGCATACACAATAACATGTAATATAGAAAAAAAATTACATTCCCAGCCCTTTCGTGGCCTGCCACGCGCTTACCCAATTATTTTATTGCGCAGATATAATAAGTAACTGTTTTCTTTTTCACAATGAAACTGCTATATATGTATCTGTTATATTCTTATTGTAAGATACATGACTAAGCTAGATATTTTCAAACGTATTACCATTATTTTCTCTAATGTACGAACACATTAATCGGCGGAAGCTAGTTTTCGTAATAAAGCTACCCTTTTCGCAGGCACTTTGCTGTAAATCAAGTTTTCCGGTCACCCTTTCGATTTCCTGACCGCAAAGCTGCCGTCGAATGATATTCTCGTTAATAATTCACGAACTTTGTTTTACCTCTAATTACAAATAGCGGCTTTGCTTGAATCATACATTTACATGTAAAATATAACATTTGTTTTCTAATGTCTATTTGTACAATTATCTTGTCAAACGACTTCTGATAGGATCAAACTTATGCTTCAAATATCGAAGCTAATAGTATACACGTTAGTACTTAAGGACTGACATGTTACGTGAAAGGCCTTATGGATGTTTCATGGTCACGTGCTTAGTGACCGATGTTGATAAAATATGTATACCTACTCTTAGGATTACTTATCGTGGCAAGGTGAAGAAAGGCAAGGACGTATTTGGATAGCGTGCTCCTTAGAATAGAGCTATGCAGAGTAGATACCTTCGCCTCTTACAGTTACCTAGGCTTCGATTCTAATAAATATAGTAGTATTTTGTGTATCCTGTCTTTATCGTCCTTTTAATATTTCAGATTTTCCCTACAATAATACGGAGTTATAAATTTGTCACATCCAATTAGAAGAAGGAACGGATTTGCTGGCTGTTCATTATTTTGCGAACAATCCTTGAATACGTAATTGGATTTTTAATTGTAAATAGAATTTTACGAGTCCAGCGGCCGAATAAAATTTGTGGGTTCTTGCAGCGCTTTGTTATCAAGCGGTGTGCAGGCCAGCCGGCTCCTAAAGGATTTAAGCTGTGTTTACGAGCTTTTTATAGTATTACGCCTTTTTACTTTAATTTTATTATTAGATAATAAAATAAGTTCTTTTATTATGGCTGTGGCTAATTATTCCAAGGTAATATCGAATTATGGTACGAATGAAAATTTTATTTGTAATTTCTAGAAAAATATCCGTGCAGGTGTAATATTATGTGTTTTGCGATACATGTGTATGTACATATATAAAGTATAAACGAAAACTGGCTTTACCTTCGGTATTCAATCTATTGGTAATTCAGGCTTCAATTTTCCACTCTGGGTACAATAGGGCGTAAGTCCCTGAGTTTTGCTTTGAGTTTTCAAAATATGTATGTTAATAAATTTAAAGCGGACACGAAAATGATGAATATATATCCTGAAGCAGACGATAAAGTTAATTCTGATTGCCATGTAAATTACCTTGATAGAGGGGTTGCATCTTAACACATACGAGTATAATCAAACGGTTTTAATATATTGCGATGAAGATGGCTACTCACAAGTTCCGTAAGTACCCCTGAGGGCATTACAAAAAGTGCATTTTTGTTACGATCTCGGAACCCTCCCCACACATATACACGATGGTCCCTATGGGACTTTAAGTAGGTAAACATTTTTTCCAAAGAAAAGAAAGTGTTAAGTAGGATCTTCTTTCAAGGAATCTGTAAATGATTTTATTAAAATATTAAGAATGAAGCTGACAGTAAAAGTATCTCAGAATAATAAAGATTACTAAAAGTTTTAGGGTTTAATGGCAGACTACTCGTATATAAACAGTTAATGATCGGTTTGCACTGTTTTTATTTATCAGCGTTATTTTATAATATCAAAATGATTCTACGCTATTATCAAAGAAAACGGCTTTAACTGTTTGCAAGACTTTCTTAAGTAGAATTTTTCTGGCAGGCTTCATAAGCAAAAAGCTTTAGCGCGTAGAAACGTATTTTTCATATTCCAAACATTCCTCAAAGTAAGTTCGAATTATATAATACATAGCGAGTATACCGATTTTTATAATAACAGAAACAGTACACATACTTGTACATTTATTTAGTGAGAACTGCGGCCTGATCGTATCAGATGTTATAATATTAACTTATCTAATTGATATTCTAGTTACCAGAATAAAACGACTTCTTAGAACGATGATCTTAGAACGCGTCTTTAATTCCTCCCAGCTTCGCAGTTAATCGTTGTCCTACCGTATAAATAAATAAATAATACGAATTAACATTTACACGTATTTTTGAATGTTAACATTAAAATATAATTTGTTTTCATGTAGATGTCTATATGTAAGGAATATCTACAGTAAATGTCCTAATATACATATTTTGTGCTACTTACGTTTTCGTTTTCTCATGAGACATTATTTTTCAAATTTTGTGCTTAGGAAACATCTGGTCGCTATGTATAAATGTACTTCTATTGTAGGACAGAGAATTGAGATACGTGATAAGCATATTATTATATTACATACAATTTGATAGCTCCTAAAACTGACAGCAAACGAATCTTATTTTAAAAATAATAGTAAGTAGGCATGTGTGTACGTATATTTCTGCTGAAAGAGATAATGAAGCTTTAAAGTAAAATCTGTTTCTTTTTCATCATTAAAATTCCTATTCATATACAAGTATATATGTAGAAACAAAGTTTCATTTCGTTGTAAGGCAATTATAGTGACGTGAGTGAAAAAAATCAAGTGTACGAAAAGTTTAATTTATTAAACGTTAGGACATGTTACATTTATTGAAAGATAATTTTATCAGCAATAAATATATAACGTCCTGCACCTTTTATTAAACGAAAGGCGACAATAAAGCGATAAAGAGATCCTCCATAAAAAATATGAGCACAATACGCAGAGGTGTTCAGGACTATGGATATGGTGGTCCATTAATCAAACTGGACAAAGTCTGGACAAAGTAAATATCGCCGAGGATACAGAACGTAAATGACACTAAGGTTGACCACAGACGTACGACTTTTTTAATTTAGATAAAATTTCTTAATCACACTAACGTTATATTGAAAGTAATGAAAAGTCGAACATCATCTTAACTGAATCCAATATCAAATGTAATTGGTGCTTTGCAAAAGCAATTGTGGATTCATCTGATCTCTAATCAAAAAGAATACATTGGAACGGATACTGAATACGAGTAGTTGATTAATTTCAATGACGAGCTCTTTTACTGTGCTTTAATTAAATACCATACAATTTATTCAATGATAAGTTGACGATCATCCTATTAACCACAGAAATCTAAAATTATTTGTCACCGTCGGGAATGGGTTAAATCCGATGAACAGACATTAATAGATCTATTGTGGCTGACCCCTGTTGTTATATCTGATTCCCGAGATCCGCGGTTAATAGGAAAACCTGTTGAGGAATTCCTGGCAGAGCTTTGATGTGGTCCGGGGTGGTTAGATGGCGCAATAACGTTATGACGTGTGAATAAAATAAATTTCGTTGATCCCGCGGACGCCGTGGGTAACAAGTAAATAATAAAACAATCGCGATACAAAAATCTGTTGTCTGAGCTATACGAAGGGTGTTTCAATGAAGAGACCGTAACAACTGTCGTGTAACGCGGCTATTATTTTCCGTTATTACCGCTCAGGTGTGCTCGCTGATATACTGCCGGTAAATCGTGTTGTTTTTGTGAATGTATCGGAACTTCGGAACTTCCTATTGTTTCGATTAGTCCAACCATTTGCATTTACTATATAAACTAACAGAACAAAGTAAACCAGAACAATAGCTCCAATATTCACTTTTATGTCGCCACAAATCTATGCCAAGGATTTGTAAAATTATTTTAGTTTTGTATTTAATAATACTGAAGCTACGTACATATATTAATTAAACTACTTCTGTTATTTCAAAGTAACTGTAATACTAATGCTGTTAATTAAAAAAGGTATTTTAGAATGTAATCTATACAAAATATAGCTTAAGCTTAAGGTAGCTTAAGAAAATTGGAGTAGGCATGTATTCACAAAGTTTGAATTATATTTATACTTTCAAGCTATTTCATTAAATCCTGTCTGTTGATCATATTCGACATTTGCTTGACGCCAACATTAGAATGATGACTTTCGGAGTCAGATAGTATGCGTCGACATCGCCGATTAAAAAATCTGTTCAACATGTTATTTTATGGTTTGTTGGTCTATTTTACTGAATACTAAGTAATACAGTAATCTGTACCAATAGATGTTATTGTAATTGTAAATGTTTAAGTTCACTAACACAATATAAATAGCACAGCGTTTCAAGACGTAAGATAGCGGACACAACATCACATGAGACGTGGTAATAGTCGTATTTCCAGTCGCGACAAAGTTACCTCGTACTGATATTAATATAGGCATGCGTTGCGCACATTACGAACAGCCGTCGACGTGGATATAGGTACACAATTTATTGTATTATTACAGTTATTACTAACCGAAACAACTTTACTAACATTTATTTTATTAGCAGCGCAATTGAAACGAAAATACAAGGCGTATCATGTATACGGCAGATAAGGTATACGGAAGATAAGGCATAAATAAAATATCTTGCAAGGATTAATAACTGAAAAGTGTAATCTTTAGCTGCTGAATAATCTTGTTCTACACCGCGTTTAAATTGAAATATATATAAAATAAAATAAATAAATGAAGTACGTATTGGAGCATGTTTGTATAAATCCGTATTGACAAGTGATAATAAGATCAGGTGGTGCTTCTCTTTAGAAGTTTTTTACAAATCTAAACAGTCGCAATTTTTTTTTATTACTACTTCTATTTAGTTCAATTCTACGTATCTCTAAATAATGAGTATTACGCACACTCATGTTTCTAACTACAGTTGAACAAAGAGTTTTTACAATACGTCTGTATTGAAACGAAGTTCCTTATAGCGCGTTGCGAAGGAGGCTGGACGGAAAAAAATCAGACGGAAGTTGTCCGACACACTAGTATTGCCAATTAAAAGAAATAATATATTTTTTTTATTACAATTCCTTCACTAATTAATCGAAAGGAACTTCGTACCATCCGGGTATCCTTTGACACCTCTCTTGTGTTTTTTTTTTCATACAAAATGGTATATAATAATATTAATAATATTTAGGTCATCCTCCGATACTAAATAAGCCAATTAAATACGTGTGATATGATAACTGGACGGCTGAGAAACATACTCATACTTATAATACTTCAAACATTTTATCATGTTACACTCAGGCACAGAATATACGAGTAAGCACGCCATACAAATATTTGTCAGGGGTGGCAGTCGTACTCATGACCTTTCGGCTTAGTAGTTCTCTAAACACTGTACTGAAATAGTATCAATGTTCAGTTTAAAAAGTTTTATGCTAGAGATTAAAACAAAAAACACAATATTTACTCTGGAGGCGAACGGCGTACAAATTTCAAATAACTCTCATTAACTTCGAGCACTTTATGAAAATAGTGGATATTATTCAGAATAAAGTATGTTTGGCATTTTTCATAAAAATAAACCTTTTTAAATAGTATGAATAAACTTAGTACATTATCATGTCAAAATAACTTAGGAACTAAAAAAATAACATTTTTTTGTAGTCCAACTTTAGCGACACTATTAAGACTGCTACGAAAAATCTGCAGCCGATTTCTGATTTAATTCTCGCTAAACTTTTGTAATATTTCTCGCGAAAGGTCGACGTGGAACGTAATTTGCATATTCAGGAGTAAAATTTACGTCACAAACAATGCGCTATTACGGTACAATAGCAATGTCTTTACATTGTAGCGGCGCGCGGGGCGGGCGGCGCGGGCGGCGGGCGGCCGGCGCGCGACGGGGCGCTCGTCAGCGCCGAGATTTTCAAAGGGCGGCCGTTCGGAGCTGATTTACAACGAGGACCTGTGGCTGCGCATGTTTAAATGAAAATTATACACGGGCTCGCGCGACCTTTCCCTCGTAAAGTAACTAATTTATGAACTCGTGATGCTCTGCCGGAGGTACTCTCGCTCTGCTCATGCAATTTTAAACACCGTCGCTGTTCTATATTCTGTGAACTTTTGACGGGTGTTACACATGATTTTTGCGCTAGATAAAGCTGTTGCAGATTTTTCACATCGACACATTTATTTTGCCACTTCTGGAATCCTGTTGCCTCTGTGAACCAGAAGGATTGAAAACAGTTTCACCGTGTTTTTTTGGTTTTGTAGTTCACAGACATATTTTAAATATTTTGATATAATACTAACAACAGAGCATAAAAATTGTGATCTCACTAAATTATAATGTAACATAATATTATGAGAATTAGTTGATTACATAAATCTGTTGATTATGCGTTGGCGAAGAAGTTTGTTTGACATATTGCTAGGTCACGAGAACAAGATGTTTTAAAACAATAACAAGCTATATCAACATGAGTTACTGAATCGGCGATTAATAACGATGTTGAAGATACGTGAACCGTTAATATGATTCACGTACGCAGAACAGCATAACGGTAATTTGAATGTTAGAAGTTCCAATGCCGGAGACTAATCTAAGTAGTAATGAAACGTTATATTCTAAGTTGGTTAATTTAAAATTATAGCCAATACGTGCTATACAAAAAATACGTCGCCACAGTCAACGTTCAACTGTTTATATTTAGCTGACCCGCGCATCCATAAACTGAATCAACATAATTAATCTGTGCACACACGAATACAAACTGCTTTCCGTGTATTAAATCCGTGTCGATCCAACCGATTATACGAATAGGTATTCATTTGGTTTATAATTATTCATATCTCGCTATTGAAAACAGTTATTAGGGTTTTTAGATATTTAATATACATATCGGTATTACCTGTACGACCTGTGTACATTGATATAGTAATGAATAAAAGCGAAGAAAAACATTCCCGCAAGAGCTTGAAGAAACGGCCTCACTCGTAGTTATCTTGATCATTCTCACCTACGAAGCCACACTACGCAGACAAACAAGGACTTTTAAATTTTCAATACCCCTGTGTCACCTGTACTTGGAAACGACGAATGTATTGTTACGTGCGAGTAACGAGTAGCGAGTAGCAATGCAACCTGTCTCTAGTTCGTAGAACTTTTACCCGCACCTTCACGCACATACGAGTATAGATACAAGACATAGCGCTCTCCGACACCCCATATCCATATTGAGCTCGACCCGGAATTTTGATTAAGCGTAAACCAGATTAAGCTAAGGGTAAAGCGAGCCCGTTTCTTAAACTACTAACAGTTAATAGTGTTTGCCCCAAACTTGGAAGTTGCTTATTTGCTCGCTGACATTGGCTATGAGAGTTATGGAGTAAGTTCGCACAATACCTCCGTGTGATCCGAAACTCTTAAGCTATGTAAATGGCGATACAAACGTATTTTCAGTGTATCCCACGTGTTCGACTCCTTTACACACAGAGCTGTAAATAAACAAAGTTACATTGTTGTTCAACATTGATATCGACAAAGAGATTAACCATCCCTCTCGCCCGCATTGTCTGATTTGGCAAAAGGACAATTCTAATTAAACGAATTGATATGATTATGATCAATTCTCACTGAATGCACTATTTAATACGTCATTATTGAAATGATGCTGTTTAGTGAAATTTGAATTACTGTGAATGCCTATTTTCTTTTATAATAACCTACGTTCTATTGAACAATGGATATCGTTGTGCGCTGCGCTTACTTTACAGTATTGTAAATACAATTTATATTTATTGTATAATACAAAACAGAAATACTACGAGTTGCATTCAGTGCACCTCTTATGCATAAAAGTGAGTACATTCCGCGCGAGTCTAGTTTGGTGTAAATCAGCATGTCCATAAGTCGGCTGAGTGTCCGTAAACTGAATATTTATGGAGCGCCGGGGTTATATCCACCCTTAACCCGCTACCGAGACTTGCGTCAAAACGATTTTGCATAATTTAAATGACAAAATGCTTTAGAATAAACAGTACCTCTAGGTATTCCAGGATTATTTCTTTTTATATAACGTGTTTATAAAAAGTATTTAGAAAGCAACTGTCGCTACTTTAAGACACCAAACGTGACATTTTAATGGATTCTGCCCATTGCGTGCCTCAACATACTTTAATAACTTAAAAATTCACACAATGCTTACACACTGTCTCCAGGAGAGCGGTGCGAGAGATTAATTTGCAATTTACCGCGAGCCACAATGCTCGCAATTCATAAAGAATATTTTTATGAAAATTTTAATACTCGCGCATACATGCGGCCGGTCTCATAAATCAAGCTCTTCCAAGCGCCCTTTGAATTTCCGCGCCGATGATATACCGCGGCTGCGACAATGCCGGACTTCACCATTTATACTGCGATATACCTTTGACGAAAAGAGATGTTAATTCAAACGGACAATTTTATTTTACTCAGCTTAAGCTTACTTCTTCCTATGAGATTTGTTATGTGATTGTATATTCCGCTTCTATATACGATACGATGCGAATGTTTTGGTAGAAGTTTCCTTATTAGTGTAAGCAGTTATGATTTAAGATTTTTTATCGTTTAGTGCCTTGATCCTATTAATATTATAAATGCGAAAGTTTGTGAGTATGGATCTTTGTCACTCTTTCACGCAAACACTACTGAACCGATTACGATGAAATTTGGTATGTAGGTAGCTGAAGACCCAGAATAACACATAGGTTACTTTTTATACCGGAGTTCCCGAGGGATCGGGATTTACACGGGAATTTATTTTGTCGTAAGGCGACATGAAGTTCGCCGGGCCAGCCTGTAATACATACATGAGGCCTGTCGATGTTACATTCATGTTCATGTTCATCCTGTTCATTTTGTAACTGTTACATTTTGTAAACTTACTAAGCCCGACAAACAATACGAAACAACATTTTCATGATAATAATAGAACATCTCACACGTCAGCATGTGTCAACACTTGCTGGTGCGTTCATTTTTCAAAAAGTATTCATAAAAATCTCATTGTACCTTCATTATGTGTATTTTGCACAACTCTCGGTTTTACAAATCTAGGAACGTTGAGATACTTTTTGTCTTAAATATGTATTAGTGATATAATCAGATTATGGAAGAAAATATTCCCTTAATCAGCATAAATATAAGCATTAAAGTGGTCATCTTATTTTGCATTCACTGATTTTTTTTTTATTATATGGAAGTAGAAGACGAGCATGCAGTCCACCTGATGGTATGTGGCTACTGCCGCCCATGGACATTTGTAATCG
>DWQT01004154.1:0-11570 GCA_018244895.1 Myscelus amystis hages | reverse complement strand
CTATAATTATACATATAAACCTTCCGCTTGAATCACTCTTATCCAGTAAAAAAAACCGCATGGAAATCCGTCTCGTAGTTTTAAAAGATCCGCATACATACGGACAGATAGCGGTAAGCTACTTTGTTTTTTTACTATGAATAGTATCTAATGACCATTGTTATTACGTGCGTTTGCGTCCAGGCAACACGTCGCTGTCGTCGCAACACCTGTCCCGCGCTCCAGCGCCTCGGACGGACCCCGAAGCGGCCAGGAGGCGCGAGGAGCTGCAGCGCAGGATCCTGGAGACGAGGCGCCAGCTCGAGAGCGTGAGGACCCTTGCAACGATCAATATTGATAAAGCATTCCCTCTTAAATGGATTCGAATATGTTGCCCGACCCCTCAAGCTCCATATCATCATCTTCTTTTTCTTCTTAATATATAGAAGAAATCTTCCTTTATAGAAGGACATACAGGCAAACATTCATTTTTAATATATTAAGATTGTCTTGAACTACATATATATATCTATATCTTATCTTATACGTAATGAAATGATATCCGAGACGTGTCAATGATAATGGAAACAACATACATTAAAGCCTATTCGATACATACATATATAACCATCACGACAGGTCCCTAACGGGCTAGGCAGAAAGCACCGATATTGATGCGTTATATGTCCCCTTAGGTGGCGTTCCGTTCGAGCCTGAAGTCGAGCCAGTCCACCACGGACCTGTCGTACGTGCCCGAGAAGGACGGCCCGCGGCGCGGCCGGCCCGTCTCGATGGCGGCGCCGCCCGCCGCGCGCGCGTACGGTGAGTCGCGACACGGCGCGTCACGCCGCGTGACGTCACGGTCACGTCGCGGATACGAAGGGCGACGTGTCACCCGTAGGGCGGCTTCGTAAAGACTTTGTATAGTCGAAAGCGTTGTTATTTTAATGTTTCGTGTAACTTTAATGACAGAATACTTTGGAGGGAGAAATTGATGTTTTTTTTTTAAATATTTAAGTGTCAAAAGTAGTTTCTTCAATAATTACATGCTTTCGACGATACAACGTTCGACAAAGATGTTGTCATTTATATTTTTAAAAATTTCCGAAAGATCTCTACAACAAAGAATGCTATGTCGTCTGGTTTTTCTTTTTGAAAAATGTATTCGTATACTATGATATAAATGACCTCATTCCGTAACAAAATATTGCTACTTATCAATCACTAACATTGATCATTGTTTACAATTGAAATGTATACTGTGACATTACTAACGTGTAACCGTTTCTGCCCCCTAACGCTCGCCAGGACCCACTAACCCCCCCGTTTGTGTCGAGGAGACCCTAGACAGTCTGAACAGTAACTACTTCGATAGCCTCAATCCGTACCAAACGTTGAATCTCGACTATCGCAACAGGAACCCCTATGCGATCCCCGCGAACCTGAACCATCGGCTCATACCCGAGTATCTGGACAGCATAGCCACATGTATACCGCCCAACGCCAATATCGAACAGGACACCCGTAATGTGTACGCGAAAACGGTGCAAAAGCAACCGTTGGCCTTCACGATCGACATGGGTAAGAAACCGGTGCCGTGCAAGGTGTTCAATAGACTGTTTCCGAACGCGTACGAGGATAAGGAGCCACCGAAGGCGCCGCAGAGGAACTTCCACCTGAATCTGGCGGAGAAACCGCAGCCGAAGACGCCCAAACCGAACGCGAGGAGCATATTCAAGAACTACAAGTCGTGTCCCGTGTCGCCCGTGTCCGAGGAGTGCAAGTGGACGGACAGGGTGCCGCAGAGTCAGGCCAAACACGAGGAACGGTGCGATAGAAATCCACCGGATCCCAAAAAGAGGAATTCTCTAGGCTTCTTCGTGGGTCTCGATAGACGAGCGAAGGACAGCGGCAGGAGTATCGTCGACACGATACAAAGCGATACGGAGAAAATGATAGCGGAGATCACTAGAAAGTACGGGGACCTGGACGACTTCGAACCTAACTCCTTGGGGGATTTGGACTTGAAACCGAGCAGGGAGGTGCGCGAGAAGGACGACGGCAACTTCTCCTCGGACTCGCTCGAGGACTGCAGCTTGAGTCAGGACGCGAGCTGCAAGAACAAGCTGTATTCTAAGAGGGTGTGCAAAAAGCACACGAGAGCTAAGGCGAGCGGTGCGCCGCGCCGCTCGGTATCCAACTACGAGATATACGGCGGCGCGGGCGAGAAGCCGGCCGTGCCCGCCAAGCCGCCCGCCGTCGGGCAGAAGAGTTCCACCTTGCCGCGCAACATGCCCTCCGACCTGGAAGATATCGCAGACGAGGACGCGGCGCTAGCGAGCCGCGGCATGTACAGGTGCCAGAGCGCGCTGGCCAAGCGCTGCGTGACGCGCTCCAACGAGTCGGTGCTCAGCGACAACTCGAACTGCTCGAGCGTCTCCAACGAGATCTTCCTCAAGTACGGCAACGAGGTGGCGTTCCAGCAGGCGCGCTGCCCGGACGCCCGCTACCGGCTCAACGACTCGTACGAGAACCTCGACGAGCCGGACGCGCGTTACTTGGAAACGCACCGCCACAGTAGCGCGAGCTTCTTCCTCAACCAGAAGAAGTACATGAAGTCGAGCTGCAGCCAGGAGTCGATGCTGTCCGACGAGTTTCTGGACAACGATAACCAGCTATCTCGCACCAACTGCAACTCGTTGGAGAGCGTGCTGTCCGATGACTCGGAGTGCACGAAGAGTGCGCCCTTGGAAATGCTATTCGAAGCCGCCCGACCAGGACCGGCCAGAAAGAGATCCCAAGCAATAGGAGTCCCGAGCAGCAAGAGCTGCTACGAATTCGACAACGCCTCGAAAAGTTACGGCTCCAGTCCTAACAACGCGCCGTATCTCACCGGCTACATGTACAATAACTACATGGGCGAGACGTCCAGTCCGAAAGTGGACTATCAGGATCACGCGCCGCCGACCGTCGTGCCCAAACCGCCCGCCCACAAGGTGTACGGCTTCGAAATACCCACCGCGGAGATTGCGTCGCACAAAACGGTTACGCGTTCGAGGAGCTTGTACGATTCGGCGTCGAAACAGCCGCCGCCGCCCGCCAAGAACATAGCGTTCTACATCGACGGCAATAACTTGCAACCGTACGCGAGCGACCGGAAGAAATCTGACGAGATTCCGAGATTAAACAAGGGCGACTATAGAGCGAACACTAGTAAGTCGTTACAACCCAAATTCGCAGAGAAACACAAGTATGTAAGCGAAATGGAAGGCTGCGACAAGAACGCCATGATCAAATCGAAGAGTTGCAGTTTCGAGGTGGTTTTAGAGCCGGCGTCCAAACCGAATCCTTTGAAGAATCTGATGGAGAAACGGAATTCGCACGTACAGAAGAACTTGGAGAAATTCGAAGATCAAATACGAAAGAATACGCAGACGAAGATGAAGAAGAATGAACTGAATAAGGAAAAGGCGAACAGCGCTAAGTGTAATACCACGAAAAGCTTAGAGCGAGGTTCGGGACAGAAGGACAATAATGTTAAGATAACAATGGAATTTGTTCCGCACAAGCCGCCGAAGCCCATCAAAAGGACGTCTTCCATTAAATTGAATAACAGATTGAAAGCGGGCTTAGAGAAAGGCACTTTGAGTTCGTCAATATCGTCACAGTACAAAGCCAAATTGGACGGGCTGCAGAATAAAAATTACATTTCTAATAAAAAACACGAGGATAACAATTCCAATCAGGTCGAAACGACGGACAACACGGAGAAGTCGTTTGACGTTTTCGTCAAGGAAAAGGACGTTAACGAGAACAAATCGGAAATGCAAATGGACAGTTTGGAAGTCTACGCGATGCAGCGACTCGATAGGAGGAACCAGGTCAGCATGGATTCTCTGGACGCGCTCGAGGACTGTCGCGCCGACTTCGCCAAAGACTCCCTGGACTATTACGCCGAACAGGGCAAATACAATTACAGTAAGAATTCCAAGGATCAAATCAATTTGCGAATAACGAAAAACGAACTGGACCACACCGCGCCGTGCCACAGTCGCCAGGACGCGGGGTCGAAGGAGAACATTGCGCCAGACATCAGCGATGAAGTCAAAAAGTACAAGTACATCGAACGGAAATTGGAAATCATCAATAAGCTGGTCGAGATGGAGGAGCGCAAGATACTGCAGGAGAAGATATTGAAAGAATGGCGCATGAGGCCGCTGAAGGCGAACATAAACGACGGAACGGGCGTCGTGAAAGTGCTGTCGAGAAAATTCGAGAAGCTAGCAACGAAACAGACCACGGTGCCCAACTTTGCCTCGTTAACGCTAGAAGAAGCCGACACAGACACGGATAATTCGGATAACAAGGAGATCAAGCGTAACCTAAGCCTGCCGGACATTCTGGACACGGATCAGATCGGTTTGACGGTCGAAGGCGTGGACGTCACCAACGACGCCGGCAACGAGGATTACGAAAGCCAGGGGGCGCGGCTGAACAACGCCGTGCGCAACGAGGTTAGACCGCGGAAGGCGCTGCCGCAGCGCGTCTACAACGAGATGGTGATACCGAAGACGGACGTGCACCTGGACAGCGAGAACTACGAGTCGTCCACCACCAGCTCGAGCTGCACCAACTCGCCCAAGCGGATGACGTTCTACGGCTTCAGCAGGCCGAAGACGCCGTTCAGACGGGTGTTGAGGGCGCCGGACAACGCCTGCTCGATCGCCGGGCGCGTGCGGCCGGCTTTATGCTCGTCGGGCGGCGCGCGCCCGGTCAGACGGGTGCCCCTGCACGTGCAGGTGCTACCGTCCAAGTTCACGCCGCAGCCAGGTTGGAGACGCATGATAGTGCCACGTGTCGTTGGTCCGTTTCTTTAGCTTCTTATTTTTTATTCACCACAAACATACGAGTGCGGACGGCGGATCGGTGTTGTAAAGTTCGTTTTTTTCTTTTGTTTATTTTTAGATTATACATGTTGTTGGTTTTTTGTGATCTTTTGTGAGGGTGGCCGGGAAGATCTTGTAGACGTATACGTGAATGGCGTTTGTATGAAGCCCGAAGAACATTATTGTAAAGTCGATCTTCGATGAGATATCAGTCCTATTTGAACCTACCTCATAAACCTGAAGTCATCGCGAGGGAATCTAATCGGTATAGACAGAATTGACTCTAAACTGCATGAACTATGCCAACTTCGACACGGCTACCGTGGTGGGCTGCGCGCCCAACGGTGGGACTATAAAAGGGACGATGAGGCACTTCACAACACGTCACAAATCATAACGCTTCCTAGGAAATGATTGATTTGCATCGTCAGCATGTTTTGCGATTTTTGTATTATATTAATCTATATATTTTTTGTTAGTTTCATAACGAATGTCGCATCCGTTTTATTTACCATTACACTGCACGTTATATCATTGTGTGTAGCTATTAGAATTTATTATTATTATTATTGTTTAAGTTATATTTTATTTTACGCTTCTATTCAAACGGCACGCCGCGCCGACGTGGTCGGAACGTAATTTCAATGTATAATATAAATATGTAATATAATGAATTACAAGAGAAATATTTGTCTGGTCAAAAATGACGTTGCGGACGGGGAAAGCTCGTACCGCGTGCACGTACACGTAATCGTAAACGTACACGTTTACGTTCACGTTCAAGTTTACGTTTACGTTCGTGTTCACGTTTACGTTTACCTATACGTTCACGTGCACGTTTACGTTTACGTACACGTACACGATTACGTTCACGTTGACGTGCACGTGCACGTGTACGTTGACGCCGGCGGCGGCGTGCGCTAACCGGTGCGCGTTGTGCGTGGACAGCGACCCGCGCGCACCTGTCGCCCGCGGACGCCGAGGAGCAGGCGGCCGGCATGCGGCGCGCCATCTCGCTCTCCGACCTCGCCGCCCGCCCGGTGCCCGCGCCGCGCGCGCACCCAGGTGGGTCCGGTGGGGGGGACACTCGCTCTCCAGCAGATCCTAGGACGGGGGAACGGGGGTGACGGAGGGGGTGGCTAACTTTCTCCTTAACAAAGCTTAAAAAGGCGAGGGGGCTGTTTCACTTTTTCTGGCAGTCTTTAACAATACTGGGGGTGTTAACTTGCTCTCTAGCAAAGGCTGTATAACTGACTCGTAGATGGAACTATTAACAATCATTCCAAACTTCAAGGAAGGCGCAAAAAGAGCACTCCTCCGAAGCCGGTAACGCACTGGCGACTCCTCGCATGTTGCATGTCCATAGGCGACGGTACCCACTTACCATCAGGTGGCCCGTCTGCCTGTTTGCTGGGCTGAGTATTATAAATAAAAAGAAAAACATTTAATAAGAGATTGACGGTGACCTAACTCTCTTTCTCTCGCTGGGTGTCTGTCTCTCCGTGCCGCTCCCTCGATATCTACAGCGGGTGTTATCGGAGAAGGTGGGTCGGGGGGTGTTGGCTTATTGAATTCTCTATCTCTTCTCCATCTGGGTTTTGGGTTCAGTGCGTTCAGTAGGACGGTGCCGTCAGAGATTCGTCATTATTAATAAATCAATCATGTATATAGAGTATGCTTAAAATTCTAACGACTTGTGTTTAATATTGTACTTTTATTTTTGTAAATTTATTATTTCTAATATATATTTAATTCATATTCCGCATGTTTTATATTAATATGCATGTATCAAGCTTTTGAACTGAATGACTAATAAACATAACAATAACACTTGTCTTTTGTAAGTTGCTGTGTGTCTTCACTTGACTTAGTAATTTCACATTATTTCCCACTAACTTTCAATATTTCACTGTCTACTGCAATTGAACGGTGAATAAAACAATTCGCATGTATGTATGTATGTACGTGTTTTATATATATACATTTTGAAAGTGGTTATGTAATGGAATTTTGTATTTATGTATATACAAATAAGGTATTTTGTTGTTATTTAAGAGTGTTTAGAGAGTTTTTTACACACCATACAGCCACACTGCCACCATCCGAAGGGTGTCTATAGTGGATGATTGTAATTCATGAATATAATATTAATGAATGGTGGGTACATTTATGTAACACACATATCCACCTCATAATGAAAGGCAGTATGCCTGATTAGCTAGCTCGATTTCTATGAGAGATGAAAGTATGATAAAGATGATTTGGATGAAAAAATTCCATAGTTTTCGGAAACTTTTCACCTTGACATTCATTATAATAATAAGAGATGGCGTTAGTTGAAATCATTGTCATTATAATGTGTCTTTCAAAAAGTTGCCAGTCTCGATTTGATTTGATTTAACACATATTTATGGTCAATAAATGTTTATATAAAGAGCACATACGAAGGACACTAAAAACTCGCGAAACTGACAAGTGTTACCGCGCGACAGGCTCATCGAAACCGGCGCAGCCGTCGAGCGCGAGCGCCAGCAAGTCGCCGAGCGGGTTCGCGCGGCCGGCGCCGCGCTACACCAACAAGTCCAACATGACGAGGAGCTCCAGCGTTGGGGTGTTGAATAACCAGGTACAAGATCATTATTACATACATACGTAACCATCGCGCCAGGTCCCCAACGCGGTAGGCAGGGGCGCACCGAGCGCCAAATATATCTGACCATACGGACCCGCCGTGTTTCACCACATCCATAGCTCTCGTCGTGCATACGCCGGTTTCGGAGACTCTCGACTCCCCCATCAGAAAGTGTCTGACCTATGGGACAGTCTCACTCTCCCTCGGCACCTATGTACGTCCATCGACACTCGCGTTGTATATCTGCTTTGTCACTTAATTAACATGTCTATTTCTTAAATTTGTACGTCGTAAAAGACAAAATATGGATCGAAGCATTAGTTCTGTAACATCTTTAAATGTACCCATATTTGTACCAATAAATGTGTTTGTTAAATTCAAACGCGGACGGAGCTAGTTCGATAATGTTGCTAACATTGTTCGTTTGGTTGTCAGAGCGACTCCGAGTCGGACCCGCAGCCGTCGCGGGCGGCGGCGGCGCGCGCGACGGGCGTCATGCGGCCGACCATCAGCTCGCTGAACAAGGCCGCCGCGGGCGCCGCGCGCCGCCGCCCGCTGCCCGCCGCCTACAGCACCGGTGAGATGCGAGATACTCCAACGTTATAATTACACTAGTCTCACACTTGGTTCAGTAAACAACGCTTAACCTTGGTATAGGGAGTCAGTGATGGCAATTGTCACACACTAACCGTAGCTATCCAACGACAATTGTCACCGATGGGTGACAATTAACACCGTTAATGAACTATGATTATCGACTGACAATAGTCACCTATTAACAATAGCTATGCATTGACAAAATGTCACCTATTAACTCGTGAGTATCAACCGACAATTGTTGTCATAAAACTGTTATCACAGGCTGATGTCACTCGTTAACTAATTGTTATCCGAAATGTAGTTTCACACATCCGCAAGCGCAATGCCTCGCCTACCTTTCGGATAAAATAATGTAACTATCACTATTGAACGGTCTGATTAGACGACTTACGAGTAGTTTTTACTTATTTTTCACCTCTACACTAATTATGTGTAATGTAGACTAGTATTAATCCCCCCACCGAGACTGATCCTCACGCCGCATGCGATAACGCCCGCAGCTAACGTCGCCGCCCGCTCCGAGTCCAGCTCGGAGGCCGACGAGAGGGGCGGCGCGGAGCCCCCGCAGCCGCGCCCGCGCGCCGCCTCCGCCGACCGTACGCCCCGACGATTGGGTAAGGATGGACGCTTGGGTAACTATGTTAGAGAGAAAGCTACACTATGAAAATGTTCCTTTCTAGGCTTGCCTTGCAACACAGTGTCGAGGACACAGTTGATAGGAAGTCTTGTTTTATATAAAAGTTTCTAATATACAGATAATTAAAGTAATGACAGATGTAATAATAAAATGCGTGATCGGCGATGTGCCTCAAAGGCCGTACAGATCGGGTAAGTTATACATGAGTAGAAATTCGGATTAAAATGTGTGCAGTTTGTCTACTCTCGTCTAGTCGGTTTTTTAGTCTATGGTCATTACTTCTGTGATGGCTGTTGTATAGTTATATTGAACGTTGAAAAGACGGTTGCGGAATTCATATACAGGAAATATATTAATTAGGAAGATAATGATGCAGTAAAATCGCTTGGTTGCGCTAATATATTAAAGCTTATCCATGTGTTGTGTGTGCGTGTGCAGGCCGCAGTGGCAGCGAGCGCGATCTGTCGACGAAGGCGCGCGAGGTGACCGCGCGGCTCGCCGGCGCCGCCAGGCCACGCCCACGCCCGGACCCCGCCCCCGCGGACACGCCCCGTGAGTATATTTCGTTTACCTCATACCTCTATATGTAATAATCGTGATTTTATACATATACTAGCTCTCCCCGCAAATGTTGCTTTGCCATATGAATGATTTTTAGACGTTCATTTAATATTTGACACTGCGATGGTAGCGCAGTCTATCGGATCCGATGTGAAACGTTCAAAAATTAACAATGAAACGTTCAAAAAAAATTAATAAAAAGAAAACATTTTCCAGAGGACCAAATTGTTAATGTAAACTATTCTCGAGTGCCCTTGAATGCACACAAAAAATTTCATCAGTTCAGTGACATACACACACACACACACACACACACACACACACACACACATATATATATATATATATTAAGATGTATGTATACAACTGTCTCGCTTCGTCAGTGTCGTCATCGCAGCTGTGCTCCGCGCTGACGGAGCAGCTGACGCGCACGGCCGGCAAGGTGGTGCAGCTGTACAGGAGCCTGCAGCGCGAGCCCAACGCCGCCGCCGACATCAGCGGTAACTAAACACTCTCGTCCCATCGACACTAGATGGCGCCACTTGCCGGTCCTTCCAAAGAGACTACTACACACATAATGTATTTACATTATCATCGATACTAGCTGTGCCGATATTCTCACGGAATCGACTCTACTAGCACTTCGATTGTCACTAGATGGCGCCACTTGGCGGTTCTTCAAAATAAACGACTACACCATAGTGTACTAGCCGACCCGGCAAACGTTGCTCTGCCATATAAATGATTTTGCCGTTGTCGCAATATTCTTACTGCTGCTCCTCTCTTATTCATCTTAGCGTGATGTTATATAGCCTATAGCGTTCCTCGATAAATGAGCTATCTAACACTGAAATAATTTTTCAAATCGGACCAATATTTCCCGAGATCAGCGCGTTCAAACAATCAAACAAATTATTCAGCTTTATATTATTAAGATTTACTAACACTTCGTTTTTCGATTTTAATTATATGATCGGCTTTACCGAATATAAAGTATTTCTTTTGATCCGCCAAACATTCGCAGGTGGTGGGCGACCGAGGGTGCAGGACGCAGGCGACCGCGTGCGCCTTCGCCCCCGACCACGCCGTGTTATTCCACGCATTGGTAAGTAGAAGCAGGGGCGGCTTAACGTATAATGCAGGGTGTGCAATGCACACGGGCGACGCGACGCTCCCTGACACAGCTGAGAGCATCTTCTTGGACCATCATGGTACAACAATGATATGACAGCCGCGGCCAGCCAGCGAGGTGGCGGCAATTATCAACCGCGAGCGCCCTATAGTCGGCTTGTATTTCGAACATTTTGTTTCGACTCGAAAAAAACGACGGCAAAGTTAACAGTAATAGCCGCGGGTGTGGGGGGGGGGGGCAGGGCTTGAGGGCGCCAGGGTTTCGTTGCACACGGGCGCTACACGAGCTGGAGCCGCCCCTGAGGAAAAGCCAGCATCGCTGACCGCTCGTGAACCAACAGTGGCGTATATAAAATGCTGTCCTTCAATATTTAGACTGATAGATATTGAAAACACATTGACCACACATAATTTTTTTGCCACATGTCATATTCATAGTCACGGGATCGTCACACAAATATTTATCCCGAATGGGAATGGAAACAAGAGCCTGCGCGTCACTCAGTTGCGTTAATCACTAATACGACGCGCTAGTCGTTTCTGTATTGTACGTTTTAAATAAACACCTTTTGTTGGCATGACTTTTATTCAATGAATGTTTTTCTCGACCATTCCATTGTTCTGCTACTAATTGTAATTGTAGAAAAATTGTACACCGCAAAAGGCGAAAAATTTATTTTACTGAAATTGATCTAACATCTTTAAATATGCACATATTTATTTATTTTCTAACAATTATAGTACACTGGAGAGTTTACAGGAACAAACATATTAAACTTTGTACTTAGGTACTGCTTATCTCCCTGAGGAATCTTTGTCACTGTCTGTGTGTTTTTTTATGGATTCAGTTCAGCAAACAGGCAGACCGGCCACCTGTTCACCTACCACCAGGTGGCCTGCGGTGTGTGTATGCCGACTGTATCGAGGTGTTCCAGGTGAGTAAGAACGGCGTGAGCTGCTGGAACGTGGAGCAGCCGTTCAGCGAGGAGAACGTGCCCCTCGTCGTCAGCGACTGCACGGCGCTCGAGTTCCCCAACGATATCACGGTATTACATAAGCAATAATTATTTTGTAAGGTGGTAGAACCCTCTGGTTCGACTCCGGCGGCACCACCGCCACACCTATTTCTGCCTTATAACAGCAG
>DWQT01004153.1:0-11570 GCA_018244895.1 Myscelus amystis hages | reverse complement strand
AAAAAATAAATGTATAAACAGCTCCGTTGCAAAATTAGCAACATGGCGCTTGGTAACTTTTTCCTTTCCACCGTCGAGGTGTAACTGAAATAGAATGTCAAGGGAAATTATTGTAAAGCTCCCTATATACATAACTTAGAGCTTAGCATATTCCATAGTGGTCTTAAAGGAGTGTGAAGTTTATCAATCGGCGCTTGGCCAATATCCTGGACTATGGTCTTAAGTCTTCTCCTTATCAGCGGATCCCTATCTTTTCAAAGAATAAAAGAATAATGATGACATTCAATTTTTCATTCGAGATTTTTGTTCAATTAGTCAAGTCAAGTTTGCTTTTCCGACGTTTAAACAATTACTCTTGTATAGGTAAGTGAAAATATTTTCAACTCCACTCGCAGCTGCCCTGTATTTGAACAGAAATCCCTTAAATTATTATCGATAAATTATTTTCTCATACAATCTTCTCGGTCAGCCTATAAGAATGTCAAATATTTGCTTTGAAATTTCCTGGGCTCCGGCACTCCGCTCATTCCTTTTAATAAGAGCAGAAATTGTCGATACATACACATATCTATCTATATTTTCTTAATAAATTATACAAAAACTTCTTTCTACTATGAAGCAAGCTTAGACGAGCTAGGCAGTTAGGTTAGTTATAATAATATACCTAGGTACTAATACTAATACCACCAATACCAATTTGAATCAACAATCTCATTCATTACTAGTAACTACATATTCTAACTCTTGCTACTACTATTAATCTACTTCACTATTACTTACCTATTCACCATTACCCGCTTTCTTCGTTATGCGTAAGTAAATTTACACAACTGACTTCTTTCTTTCTAATAAAAATATTTACCTTTATAGATAAAGGTGAATATATTCAAAATTCTTAAACTGGATTTTATAGAAAAAAGACACTGCTTATTACGCTTATTTTACATTAATAAATATGTAATTCTAGACAATTCTATTTAGAGCCTCGTGCCTAATTTTTAACCCCACTGTGCACGGAAATTCATATCTGTGTGGATTACACATGTTTCTTATCGGAATAAAAATGAGCCTATATTAATCGGGGATAATCTATTTACCTATCAGTAAAAGAATTTTCAGAATCGTTGCCGCGGTTTCACAGATTACCCCTGACGAACAACAAAAATGTTACCTCTTTCTAAAATTGTTGCATTCACAATATCTTCATACATTACTTATATATACATATAGATATATCCAGGCATATTTGACTACGGATAGTCACGTTTGTCGTGAAACGCATTTATTAGAGTCTACGCAAACGCAAATTATCGCATGTTATCACTATTTGTGCCAGCGCTGGAGGCGTACCGCGCTCGTATCACAAGTCTCGCCGAGACTGCGTTCTGTATATATGTTTTCATCGTGACAGCTTACTCGTAACTACCCGTCGTCCGTTTCCATCGACAAGAAAATTCATATGTAACTTTTTTCAGAAATGGAATTACCCTCGATTCGATTCGATTGATCATTTTGAATTTCGAATATTTTTTAAACAAATTGAAGAATGCGCATTACACATATTTGTTGTTATCAGACGTTATGCAGTTCCGTTGCGCCACAATTGATATTATGTTAAATGCAGTTTAGTCGATAACAGATTATATACCTAAGTTATTGTTAATACAGGTACTCCTGATATATGAAACACCGTATAGAAATGCGCGAACCCTTATTAACTACATACATATGCATTCAGATTATGGGCCTTACCATGAAAATGTAATGCTACCATCACGTTCACCCTGTAATATTACCGAGGGCGTAAAACTAAGATTTATCAGGATCAAAATACGTGTTGTCACTTTGAGATAATAAATATCTCATCATAAAAAGTTATGACTGGCAGAAAATGTTACTGACATTAACTTCACCTTATGGCTGCAACACACTCACGCCCGTTTTAGACGAATCAGCATAAAATTAAAATAATCTAACAGCGTCAGTAAAGATAACAAGACGATTCCCATGTGCATTCTTTCACATTCTAAGCAATTTAGAATATTTTGTTTATTCGGTACATAAACATTGTAAAATGTCCGTCGGTTGAGCATTTCTCGAGAGTGTAGACTTACCTTTATTCAGAAGGGGAATATTAGACTAAGGTAATATGGTGCTCTTTACTGGTAATATGATTTTGAATGATGTTAGGCACATCCTTATTGACTTGGGGAGTATGGGAAATGAAAACTAAGTAGGTGTACATATAAAGCGAGCAAATGATAAAGTGTTAGCTTCTTTTGAAACGACATCTGGTACCTGGTAAACCAATTATAATATAACCTGTTATTGAGTGTTTATATACTTTCACTGACTAAATACGTCAGTGTGCAGAATTAGCCGTTCGGTGGAATACGGAAGTTCCTAATGAGTTACGAACTAAATTTCTAGTTAGCTACAAATGTTGGCAGTTGTTCTGATTTGTGTTTAGCATTGGCGGCAATCAACGGGACATTCCAATATCGGCACCAGTCCATTCGAAATTACGTAATCACGTTATGCCAGGACGATCTATTGGAGATTTAATTTAAAAATGTAGAAACTTTGCTAATTAACAGAGGTTTGCTAAACATATTCAAAATACCTTTGAAATTAGTTTTATAAAACCTTTTACTGTACCATGATTAGAAACAAGTCTACTCTGATAATGAGATGCCTTAAGGTAGGTATACCAGGCTGGCCAAATGTGCCCAGTGCAAACTTCAAACACCGCAGATAATTTTAGGTAAATTCTAAGGTTTGCAGAATTCTGGATGCTTTTCTTTACCGTTATAGTGCATAATATTTAATATTTAATTTCATTAATGAACTATTTAAATTATATTATAGTTAAAAACTGTTTTTTTATCAATAGTTATTATAACATTTTATGTACTGTTGATGCCTTTCTTGAACATTTGGTGACCACTATCAATAAAAATATTCCCGCCTTAATTCTCACACTACATAGTAATAAAGAACATTATCAAGACACCAAATTTTGTCCGAAACGGTTTTTAAACATTTATTAAATAAGTGTTATACCAGAGAAACGACACTATTCTTACCAGAATTTATAAACGAAGAATGAATTAATGACCAACGTAGGTACGTGGCCTGGCTGCCGCTAACGCGCTACATTACATATCCATTGTCATTGACTGCTATTAACGCAGATGATTAATGCGTGATTTGATCGCTGATAACAACATACAAGCATTGACATTTACATGAGATAGATAAAACGAAACGGTCAATTACGTTCAGAACACGACCGGTGTCATAACGCTGATATCACGAGCGACGATGAAATAAATTGTTTCGTAAGCGATAGAGCGAAGATTAATTATTATGCTGGCCACACCGGTTTCCACGGGCTGAGCCCGAGATTCTTAGCAGTAGTGTTGCCAGGTTCTGGTCACTTTTAAAGGAATGGAATGCAACTAAAAATGTATTGTAGATATGATATTTCAATAATATAGTCGATTTGTCGATAATCCATTTGCAAGCAGAAGAGGCTAAAGAATATCATGGCTATGGGGTAAAACCGTAATCTCTGCCTACCCCTATCGGAAATAGGCGTGACTATTTTTGTAGCTGCGGTAATTATTTAATGACTGTTGATAAAACTAGTAGACACTTATTTTTCATAATAGTCTTAGACTTCGAGTTTGCCTCATGTCAAATGAGATGCAAATAAGGACGTGGCGCGCTTGCTTAGAAAGTGCCTATTTACTGTTGTCTTGAATGATTCCACTGCTTTACGTAATTATAAAGCTTACCACTATTTCTTAAAAAGTAGTTTTATACAAATAGCGTGGTTTCTGTAGACGCTTATTTCCCACGAAAGTACATAGACCGAAAAACAAAAAAAAATCTACCTCACAAAGATATGTCTTGTTAAACCAAAATTAAAGCAATATATTTACTGCTTTATTTGGCTATGTATTGTAGAATACACTGACATCACCAAATCCCTGAAAACATTTCACATTAATTCGTTGTCATATATGAATCATCATTCTCACATTATTATTTGCTTTTTGTATGCATATTACATTACAAATACAGGAATCCCGATATATATAAATACTATTTGGCCACATTACAAGGTTCATTGACTAACTATTAAGACGAGTTCATATAAATGGAAATTGGGTCGGAAAAGAAATCGAATGTCTAGAATGCTTACGAAACCAAAGAACTTAAATATGTAGTATCTTCATATTTCAAAAACCGACATCAAAAGATTTTAAAAAGTCGGTTATGTAACATCGTTTACACATAGCATTATCGTATCCATGCAACGAAAACGAAATTCGAAAATCAAATTCTCAATGTCACAACAGATCATTTTTAAAACAACCACATCTACATAGATGGCGCTGTACGAGCAACTAAAATAAAAATACTTGTGTCTGATCAATGAGCGGTACGAAATTCTAAACAATTCAGCTGATCGACGATCTCACCCTACATAAACGACATTAACAATTTGAGTTCAGAAATATCAGACCGCGGAACATCTGACGATCTTTTACACAAACGAAACCATTTATCATTTCATCATTCACTATACTAAAGCGTTTTGTATAAATAACAAATCCCGGGCCTTTCGTTCTTGATGTTAATTAATTCCGAGACTTAAGATAACTGTAAATAAAATAAACGATGTTTATGGGACAAACAAATTGTTTTGTTAAAACCCAAGTACCCATTATTGTTAAGGTCCCGACGAAATGTAACGGTAATCATATTAGCTAAATTATTTAATGTTGACCGCTATTGAAACAAAAATATGTATATGAACGAAAATTATTAATTATATTTATTACAGTTATTTATAAAATATTAATGATTATGTATATGTATGAAATATTGAATATATCGGAAGTTTTGCAATCGCCTTTAAGGGCCCTGAGTAAGCATTTTTCAGGCAAGCTCCACTCCACATATCATCAAGTGACCTCGTGAGTAAACGAAAGGCTGATTCACAATGAAAAAAAAGCTAACAGGCTCAAATTATTACGTAAACTTTATTAGCAATCGAAGTATTCTTACGTGCAAATAAATAGCGACGCGCAGTCTACAACTAGACAAACTTTTTCCAGGTTTATATTTGAATCTCATAAAAAATGTAAATAATATGCCTACCGGTGTTATTCCGTTTGTAATGGGCTTATCAGTGATCGTGCTGCAATAAGACGTACAGACGTCAGTCCCCGGCGTCGAGGCGATGTGACGTCACCACTACGTCATCCGTTATCACGCACCGCTCGTATCAATCACATCAGGTGTTTTATTGAAATGTTTATTCGTCGTTATGGTTCCGTACACCCGTCGTATTTACAGAGGTGATCAACTTTACTATTGCTATTTCTCGCCAGTGACCTTGCGATCGTTTGGCAAACGACACAAGAATGCACTATCAATGTACGGTGTTCTTTTTTCAAAGCTTTAATGTTTATTGTGTGTTTATAAATAAGTACACATTATGTTTATGATAATAATAGTGATTTTAATAAATAAAATAGTAAAATACAAGTAAACAAACACTTGTAAATCTATTTCATGTATATTTCAAGACAAATTGCTCGGTTATTTTTAAGAACGTTGCTATGGAACGCAATAAATTGGCGAGCTCAAGTTGTGATTATAACAAGTTGCTAAAATTTATCAAGCGTCAAACGAAGCTCAGATTTAGCCTATCCTGTTATATACCAGCTTTTTCAAATATCAGACGTTTATGGAGCAGGAAGGAAAAAAATACCTCGATAGAAATATGATTAAAAACGTTACGTGAATGGAATTGTGGTGCACGAAAACCAGTCGTACAAGCTCCATGCTCTTATTTTAAATTTAGAACAGAATGCTTTTACAAATCCGGTCAATAGTATGAAATTTTATAATGTTCTTTTTTTGGTCTTATTTTCTATGATCTGGCAGGATCTGTGGCATCTGAATATAGCACACAGAATAGCAGTTTATGTGATGTGAAGGGGACACAAGAAACATGTCAGCACGTCTATCATCTATTCAGAATTTAAATTGCATTGGAATATAGATCACTGCCCGCATGAATTCATCTTCCAACTATATACATATATAAGTCTGTTTTAATACTCCTTTGGGGCTTAAATATGTGTACCTCTCTTACATACGCCCTCATTAGCTCGTAAAAGGAAATATCCACGCTTTGATATACGTAACTAAGTAGAAATAATGAAAAAGGAATTGAAAAAAAACTGTCTCGTAAATATCACTAGAGTTTGACATGTATTGTTTTTTTATTTACAAACTGGGCTTATTTTTCTATTATGCCATGTATGGATGAATAATAAAAATAAAACAAACAAAATAAAATTTTGTAACCAACACACCCAAGTTTTTACTAAAAAGAATATTAGCGAACGGTATGCGAAAGAGCGCAATGTCGTAAATAGAACAATGCGAAAGTTTTATTGCGCACAGAGTACTGAGGACCGCCTATTAGTTATGTATATAACGTTTGTACATAAATCATGATATATGTGTTTCAATTGTAAATGTACTGATCGATAATAGTTAGCTGCATCGCGCTAATGCGAGACAGTATCGCCCGTTTCTACGAAATGTGTATGTCATTAATAACGATATCATTCAATCGAATGTTTTATTTATCACGATACCTATAATTTATCATTCAAAACTCATAATATACTATACTACGTCATCAATAAAACTGTTAGATTTTGTGCACGATGTTGTCTGGTCTTAATCGCATAGACTGACGGATATGATTAGAATAATAAAACTTTATAAATACTTATATATACATATTCTAATAAATTTTGCATGTCTGTTCATTTATCATTGAAAATGACTAGAAAGAAATATAATCGTAGGTACTTTCTTAGCAGACAAGTGTCAAAAGCCAAGTGTCTGTATTGTGCTATGTTTACAAAATGTAATGTTTATAAAACGTAATAATTCACTCACTCCGCCCAAAGGTAATAAATAACCATTCGATATAATTAAATAAGTGTCCAACTATCATTATATATAAGGGTTTATTGAGGTTGATAAAATATAATTATATTGTTTTTTCACCAGTTATATTTTGATGTCAGACATTTTCTTAAAATTCACTAAGGAGATTACTTAAGACCTTTGGGAGGCTGTACAATCAGATTTCATTTAAAATCAACCTCTAAAAAAGTGACATTTAGTTCACCGTTCGAAAGCAATTGTGAGTAACAATCAGCTAGTTTTCGCTACTTTCATAGTAATCGTACCAGTTTGTTTTAGTGTCGCAAAAGATACCTTAATGAATAAACCGGTAAGTGGTCTAATTTGAGCACACGACGCCTGGCGTACCGCTAATTAGCTGAACAACGTAGCTCAGTTAACGGGCGGTGTCCTTTCATCTACATATACGCAAACCCTATAAAGAGCAGATATTCCAGCCTGTTCCCAAATTGAGTAACAATGCATGACTTAATAGTAATAGACTAAATCGCAATAATAATAATCTGTTCATATATTATACAACTAACTAAATAAGGAAATTCAGTGCAGGACAAATACTCTAACCTGTTCCCAAATTGAGTAGCAATGCATGACTTAATAGTAATAGACTTAAATCGCAATGATAATAATCTGTTCATATATTATACAACTAACTAAATAAGGAAATTTAGTGCAGGACAAATACTCCACCCTTATCCCAAATTGAGTAGCAATGCATGACTTAATAGTAATAGAATAAATATCAAACCGGTAAAATGTGGATTGATTTAAACAACTATAAAAGCTTTTTATATCCCCATAATTTTACAAACAAACGTTATATATATCTGTCTTTTGTCTTGAATATGTACAATGACGTGAAGTAACACAGGAATAATGTGGGCGATAAACATATGTAACTGCGCACATACGTTTTCGGGAAATGCGGTGTTTTTCGAGCGATCCCAACGCCATACTCGTAAATACAAATCCATTGGACACATTACACGCGCATCGGTTTTTTCATGCTGTTTTTATTTTCAGTGTTCTGTTTTCCAGTATTTCAGTTCATTCGTTCCAACCAAAGATTTGAAATACCTTTTTTACTTTCAATTTCATACGTAAGCCCGGAGCAGTCGGAGTGACATTCCTGCTCTTATTAATTTGTAGTAGTTTCTGCATCAGTCGCGTAGGTAATATTATCTCGACAGAACTGAAATTGTCCTGAAATAGATACTTCAATATTTTTTTTTATTTATCTTAATATATAAAAATGAATGTTTATCTGTACCCTATGTATGTCCTTTATAGAATCGTAAACTAAGCATTTGATCATGTGATGATCTTTAGCAACGTTGTTCTGCATTAGCCCGCGAAGGTTTCTGAGCTGGTATGAACAATTTACGATAGATGACGCCACTGTCTTTCCTTGAAATTTATTGTAGTTGACAGCGTAGCAACGCGCGCTGGGTACACCTAGTATTTTATAAATTGTATACGTTACAGAATGCGTGGTTTATTTTTGTGTGTACGGAATACTTAAGATATAAAATGTTTGTTCCTTACATCAACCACAAGTAAGTTGCTACTATTTTGTTGTGGAACCTTGAATTGTTTGATGAGAAATAACTAAACCTGTCTAGAAATCCATGTTTTGTCTTGTTAGGTATGACAGTTGATAAATAAAGGCAAATGTTGGAGATGTCAGAAAATAGAGATTTGACGTCATTACTGGCTGTCGTTCGAATGAGAATCTTGCTTCAGACATCGCGTGTTGGATTGACGTGTTTGTGGGCGGAGGATATGTATAGAAGCTTATAAAATATGTAGATATATACATATAAACTCTATATTAAACGTATTCCTTGTTTTTTTTCTGTATACTTTAAAATATGTTAAATAAATTTTAATTTACAAAAACCGAAAATTTCAATCACGAAATTCAGGGATGTAATGATGAAAGCCTTCAAACATTTTACAAATATAGACTATAATATTATAGGCTATAGACTTCATATACTTTAGAAAATTCTATAACCTACAAGTTTCCTCACTATAATGTCGTCCTGGCGAGTGAGGTTTAATTTTTATCACGCACGTAAGTCGAGGCGCGTGTAGGGATTTGAACCCGTGACGATGAGAGATTAGTACGAGTATATTGTTGACTATTGTTGTATACTAGACTATTGTTGCCAATGAAAAACATATAAGACCCATAATATCTTCATGTATCCACCAACTCATTGGCACGGTGTATTGTACTGATTCCTATAAACTAAGTTCCCAGCCAAGTTGAGCAAAGTTTAATTAAAATAATAGTCTACTGCAACTAAGACATGTCATCTGCCGGGAAAACTCTATATGCACCAAAAGGATTTGGTGGCTTTGCAGTTTGTATCGTTCTGCTAAAGAAATTTAAATATACGTAAGTCACAATCGTTTATGTATAAAACTATAATATACATATATGGTACTTTGAAATATATTGCTTACTATATTTCAAACAAATTTTGCAGTTTATTTTCACAATGAAACAATAAATGATTATTTTCATTGTGCCCGAGAACTTTATGTCACTGCAACTAAGCAGTTTAATAAAGCCTTTTTTATATGCCGGTTTGTTTTACGGAGAACATTCGGGCACGTTATTAAATCCTAGGCACTATAAATAGTTAGACATTTGTTTTTATACGGCAATTTACTGCACATAATGAAATGTTTAAGTACCGTTTATGTCCACGATATAAGTATTAATAACAATTCCCGCTAATAAAATGTAAATGTTGAAAGTTTACATTAACCTTTGTCTATGGACATCTGAAAATAACGGTACAGATCTACATCAAGCAAAAATATCTAAGGTTCTTTTTGTACATTTGAATTATGCAAATCCTGTTTTACAAAAACTTTACAAAATTAAATTAAAATAAATTTGATTTGATTTAAAATGTATTTACTTTTTTGAGCATTTAAAAAGCGCGTTTTAAAAATGTATTTTAATATCATCTACTAAGGAAATAATTACATTGAGAATAGTGAGGAAAAAAATAATATTAATCTTCCAAGAAAGAGAAATATTTTCTGTTTCCAGCCGAAATCCAATCCTAATCCCAGCGACATTACTAATCAGAGTTATTAATTGAATTAATTTAGACTAATCCGTTATGAAGGTTATTAAAGCGGTAGGCATTAAATTCTAATCGATAGAAGTCTTCAATTTTGTGAGATAATTTATGCAATATTCATTTTTTCTAGGCTCTGTTGGACATTTTTGTCTATGGATTTATCGTAACGATAATACATACGAATCAGGGGCCGTATATGACTGTTTTAATTCTTACATAATTAGTTTCTGTTATTTGTGAAAAATAATTCATTTTAATTAACTTATCTAAACATAGTAAATTCATTAAAGTACCCATTACAAGATTTATCCGCTAAAAATATATTGGTAGAAAGTTGCACATAATATATATGAAATACAGTGTGAGACGGGTGGGTGGGAATCAACTTGTAGGTACTATATTACAAGGCAACTGGCTCTGCTATCACGACAGTGTGTCGTCCCCTTTATAGTGTCCTTCGTAATAACACCGTACGTATATTAATTAAGCGGGGGATGTAAGCACTGCTTAATTATTTGTTGCCGACATAAATTGGCTCCCATGTGCCATGGGGAATTCAGTAAATATTCCAGAAAATATTTTTTTGGAATTCAATATGAACATTTTTCCGGTCATCCGCAATAGCACTGTTCCATATTTACCGCAGTTGTTAGAGGAACTCCGGCCCAGCTGTGGACAATAACGAAAGCCCGCCAGTGTTATCATTTGAAAATATTCACATCCAATCTCTTTTTCAACACAACGTATGACTTAAAACGAACGTTCTTTAAAATTCAATAGACAGTCTTTTAAAAGCATTTTCGTTTAACAATTGCGGTTATAACATTTAGTTTTACTGGCGTTTATTAAATGTAAATCCTATAGAACGCCGTTTAGACGTCCTCAGGCCAATTTTCACTAACGACAAGTACGGCAACTAATAGTCGATATTGATGACATTTAGAAAAACTGATTCTATGATTGCCAGGAAACACAAGTATAAAATTACTATGATAAGGTGGATATGAAATAAGTTTTAAATGTCAAAAAATAATTGTTTCTGTTGAGTGATCATACGACCACTACATACCACGTTAATAGCCAAAAAAAATTGACCAAGAAATTTCGCTTAAATTCAAACTATAATCTTACTATCATACAAAAGACGTAATGAAAACTGACGTGTTTTGTCATCATAGTACGAGCGCGAATCAAACGACTATGAACAAAACTGGTCCGCGCACAAAGGGCGACTAGCGGCTAGTTGCGACAAACGCGCCTCTGCATGGCAACACCGAGGAACATTCGCTCGCGATCAACAAGAAGGGACAACTGGGCCGTGCGTACTTCATTATTCACAACTGTTATGGTACGTTCAGACTACGACACAAATTCTGACATAACTGTCAGACATTAATGTCTGTGCTATTTACACTTATACGGAATTTTCCACATAAAACT
>DWQT01004152.1:0-11570 GCA_018244895.1 Myscelus amystis hages | reverse complement strand
ACGCATCAAAATCCGTTGCGTAGTTTTAAAGATTTAAGCATACAAAGGGATATAGGGACAGAGAAAGCGACTTTATTGTATACTACGAGTGTGTAGTGATATTGTGAACCGTTATAAATGATAATGCTGCAAAAATAGTAGTTACAGCTATAATATTAGCAAGAAATTGTATTTATGATTTATACAGTAAGTATTAAGAATGAAATAATTTTTATTTGCTAACCAAGTATATCACGATTATGTACATTATTATATGTTTTCATTATATCATCGTGTCATTTGTTTAGCAACACAAAATATGAATGTAATTTTATGACAAACAGTTAAACCGGCCAAGATAATTAGAGCTATCCACAGAAATTGAAATATCCAAAACCGCATATATCGTAGTATATTGTATTACTGAAAGGTGCGCCCTCTGCCGCTTGTCCATGTAGCTCGGGACTGAAATAAAGCTGCCACATTCAGTGGCCGTATACCGTCGTGGAGGGAGCGACATAAGGGGCTGACATACTTATTTCGCATCGCGGAGAGTTCGAAGAGAGAGAGCGTAACACTGGGGAACGCCGGTGAGCTTTGTCTCGAAAGACCGGAGTCCTCCAATAGCGCAGAGTGAGACCATCCAGGGCGCCCCAGTAAATCCCAATAAATAAATCCCAATAAATCCCAAACACCCCGATATCGTTCCCAAAAAGCCAATGTACCTTTTGAAGGATCCCCCACGACACTGTATCGATACGTTCACAAATTTGTTGTCATATAATATCGTGTATTTGTTTTAAGAAACATATATTTAGGTTTTACTTAAACATAACAATTTAACAATATAACATTTCACTGTAAATTGGGTTTATTGGACTTGGGTAGCTCGCACAAAATTTGATAATTTTGTAAGTCAGTCAAGGCGAAGTTATTGATTTCACTGTTATTGAAAATAAATGAACTAAGCGTTAAGGAGAGTAAACAGAATTTCTTTATATGGCAGTTACAAGAATTACGACAGCAAAAAACGGAGATTTTCGAAGATATTGAGGGTTGTAAGCAAATCTGTGACAAACATATGCAGGGTATAGTCAATGACCTAAATAAAAAGAGGCAGATATTAAAGGAACTAAAGGATAAGGCTATAGATTGTCAATGTAAAGTGCCGCTCGATGCAGCCGTGGAAGTCAAACGTACCCCTTCGCTTGCAGCGCTCTGTCGATGTACTCCCGACGAAAAAATATTAGTAAGCACATAAAATTGTTACAAAACTCACGATTCTTTAGTACAAGTAATTAAAACTTACTATAAGTGCGCCAAATTGCATACTCCTCCGTCCGCGCAATTTTTGTAAAAAGGTGTCCAAAGTTTTTGCTTCACGTATTAATATAATGATTTGTCTTAAAATGTTGACTTAATTTCCATACTTAAAATATTCAATGATTTTGCAGCATTCTTGTTCTTGCACATCAGTACGAAGCACACTTCTTTCCAACTTGTTAGCGGACTTATTTGGAGGGTTACAAGGCGAGCTGGGTGATACGGGCGCTCTGATGCCATGTCAGCTGCTGAAGTGTTTAGAGGACAAACACAATTGGGACCGCGCGAGCATTGTTAAGACCAACCTCAGAAATTTCTTTTCTCAATTGCTGTTGGGAGAGCTCGATACTGCGATAGCTACGTCCATAGAGAAATATCACGCCACGGTAATGTTACATACAAATAGATTAATGATCTAATGTTTGCGAGAAGCTTCATAGGTGCAGAGGAAGCCCTCAAGGCCGAAGTCACCACACGCTCGACCACTGTAGCTGGACGTAGCTTGCGAGAGGTGTCATTGCGGACGACGCGCCGCAGGCGCAGCGTGTTCGAGTAGCATTTGTTCACTGTGTATGAGCTAACAAAAATGATATAGGATTATAAGGCTGTAGCAACATCCTTTTCACAAAAGTATCTATATGTATGTAGTATAGCTTTATACACTACACACTGCAGCATAATTATATTTAAACTCGCAAACGCTGTTTATGTATTTCATTGAGACGTGGCAGTAAAAAGCATATACATATATTGAAGAATTTGAAATGAAATATTATAAACCTATATGCTTCTGACAGAATCGATCATTGAATGTTAGGTACAAAATTGGTAGTTGGCCTGTATTATTCAGTTGGCTTTCATCATTTAAAAGGCAGAGAGGTTGTCTGCAGGAGATAATTTCTTGCAAAATAAGAACATTGCTATTGCTTAAGCACAACAAAGTACTTAATAAAGTACAACAAAGCAAATAAATAAAACACATTCTTGATATTAATGTATCGGTCTCTTTGGTGACAAATGCAACGAATGGCATGACCATGAAAACGTAGTGAATCGGCGGTGAGTCTAACAACCCTGTCGATTTTGTAAGTTTCCGGTGAAGAATACAAAAAGATTGGAATTTTTTAAAGTTAAATCCACCCGTATTTTACACTGTAATCATTGAGGCGGTGTTCCGTCTTTACCTTGGTACTTACGGTTGTTTTGTGGCAGTGGTGGCGTAATACGGCAATACGAGGTTTAGCAGTTGGTATAATTGCGATGTTTTTATTACAGTGGGTGGGTGTGTCTTGCGCCGACCAGGCCAAGCTAGCCCCGGAACCGGGTGAAGAAGAAAGCGAAGGCTGGCAGGAGCGGGTTTTGGAAAAACGCGCTCAAACCCTGGCCAGCCAGCTGGCGGAGCAGCTCTTCCAGGACAGAGCCGATGAACTCGTTCAAAGAGCTAAGGATATTGTTACCTCGGGGCCGCCGCCTTGCCAGTGCATACCACATAGTAAGTGAAAAGTTGATGTGTATGTTAAATAAAATATTTATTGTTTATGCTAATCTAATCAGAAACATTTTATGGAATAGTATACATAGGTACTCGAAAATCCCATTACCAATTATTGGAAAGTTTCAACGACTTCCTAATTACAAACAACTTACATTATTTTAATTAATATTTTAATTATTGTGCCAGACTTTTAGGGGTGTAACTTATTGATTTATAATTTTATACCTATTGCAAACGAATTTAACTATTACCGTATTTAACTGTTTTTATGACCTTGAGATGTTTAAATAGGCTTATTATGTAACACCATTCGACATACCTGCACACATATATATATTAATAGTGAATGCTTACCCGCACGGAAGCTAAAATAACCTCATTTGTATAGAATCACCAATACCGCAAAGCCTTAATTTTAGTAAAAATCAGAAAGTTTAATACATTTTTTATAGTTCTTGCTTACATATTTTGCAAACTTTGAACCCTTACTTAACTCTCTTTTAGAGGTCAGCGGTGACAGTCATAAAAAGGGCCCCCTACTCAAATTTCATTATACTGGTCAATAATAATTTAGACTGCGATGGTGAATTAGTCATTCAAGGACAGGTTTTTCTATGTAGGTTATATACAGCCTACTTTGAGTCTTGAAGCTTATGGCATTATTTCATTATACTGTTTTATTAAATAAACCGATATTGTATGATCAATTAAAACTTATAACACATAATTCGTTGTCAAGACTTTAGAATAGCGATAAAACATTTATAATCAATGACCACAAGCTGTTTCATGCTTGTCACGAATATTGCTTCTTACAGATGTTAAGTATGTAAATCAAACATTTCGAATGATATTTAATATATTATATATGAATAACTATAGTTATTCATAGGAATATGGACTCCTAGGAGTATAGACTCCAACATACTCGTATTATATCTACCTAATACTAAATTACATAAAGCGTTTATAACCACGTTATCAGCACACTTTATCGTTCGGCTTTCAGACGTGAATTTCTCTTCTGACATGTCAGCAAAACATAGCTCATAGATTGAATAAATAAACTTATCTTCATGACAATACAAAATATATTTAATGTATGATACTGAATGAGTGTCCCGCGCAACCATTACACTTCAAAATTTATTTATCACGATGACTTATTAATCAATAAATATGCTATCATATACAAATTACAGATAAAGCAACCGCATATCCTTGCTTGATAAAAACACCTCCTATTGGCAGTAATGGTAGAAGAAATGACGTTGCTAATCCAACTTACATGAAACGTACTCTACAAGATGTTACTTTACTAAGGGCGCAATTAGAAAATTTAAAAAAGGTTTGCCTTTAAAAAATTAATTCATATATGTATCTCTTCCGTTCCTTTATTATTACTTTATCATTATCATGTTTACCTCCATTTGAACACCGTTCATGTCCAAAACAGTGAGTAGTGTATTTATAATAATTTATATTATCATAAAATACTTTTACTTTAGGACTAGGCATTATCAAGGTATAGGAAATTATCATTTACTTATCAAATCAACGCTTACCTCACTTGAGGAATTGAAATTCACAAAGATTAAAAATCGCCAAAAACTTACTTGTGATATTATTTTACAACAGGAAACAATTAAAAAAGAAGATTTGCAAATTATGGAAGAAAAGATCACCAAAATCGTACAACAGGCATCGGTGAGTGAGTATAGATACAGAAGGTATATTTGTATAGTTGTATAATAATATCCTTGTGATGTTAATTTGCATATATTTTATTATGCTAGGGACCAGATAATGTAACAATCATACCGAACGTTACAAACAACGAACACCGTACCACTCATAGATCTGCAAATACGGAAGAACTTAGAGAAATAAATGCCAGCAAATGTGCGAAGAAATCTGTCTTCAACGGGGGATTGTTGAAAAAAAATAATAAAAAGGTGAGTGATATAAATGGACAAGTATTTGGAAGCAAGTTTTCTGGTAGGTCTTTTAAGAAGATCAGAAAATCCTATGCAGTCAATCTTTGCTTATGCGAAGCTAAAAAAAGCGCACTTGGAGAATTTAAAAATGCAATAGGTTCGAATAATTTCAATTCGTGTAAACAAAACTTGTCTCCAGAAATATTGCCTCATATATCCAGTATAAAATACTCAAAGCCTATAGATAAAATATACTCTAAGGATGTACAAAATATTAAAAGAAAAAAGACTTCGAAGACCCCTTGTTCAAATAACTGCAAGTGTTTTCACAGAATACCATCAAATACATCTATTGATAAGCTTTTAGAAACTCTCCTGAAGTGGAATGGTGATTTAGTAAATTGCCCTCTATCGAATACTATGAAGTTAATTGCTTTAAAATGTAATAAGAACAGTATGAAAGAAATTCACCATAATTCTGAATTCAACAATAACAAGAAATCAATAAATATAATCGGGACACAAGATGAGAGATCACAAAATATGGCAGGTACTGAAACCGATCATATACCGCCCATAACCACTTCAGAATATATTGGAGCAATCAATTTAGATAAAAGTAATGAACATGTTTACAATGTAGTAGGAAAAAATGAAGAGGGATTGAAACAAAATGTTATGAACAATTTACTTTTTAAAGGTCTAAATACAAGTACGTGTGCTTGTAAAAAGTCGATTCAAACTGTTGTTGAAATGAATAATTCACAAAAAAACCAACAGTCAGTACAATTATTAGATAAGCAGCGAAATCTTAAGCCGCGGACTGATATCGAAAAATCAAAAGAAGAAAATATCATTGAAATAGAAAATCTCCAATACATTGAGGGGTGTAAAAAAAGTAAAGAGTATTTTAATCATAAAAGTAATCAAATATCAGAAAATAATTTTATCCCCAACGAGAGAAATTGCATTGTTAAGTTTTTGGGAGTTACGCTAACCGGTTCTAATGACCGAAAAACAAGTTTTTCAAGGAAGCAAAATAAAAAAGAGAATTTTGGTAATGAGAGCATCTCTGTCAATGTCAATAACCAATCTGGCTTTTGCCCTAAGTTTATTCCTTCTAAGAAATCAAATAATTTGTCCAATAAAAAAAAGCAATCTAGTGAAATTCAGTATTCAGGTGATAATGCAGAATATCAATGCCAAATGAATCGAGACTTTGTTGAATCGAGTTTAGATGAGAACATTAATGAATTAAAAGAAAATAGTTATGGATATGAAAAAGAACTAGAAAAAGTATTACATGAAAACAATAGTTGTGTATGTTGTAATAATGATGAGACGAGAAATTTGGAGGTTAACACTTTTTATTTATTAGAAAAACATTTAAAATATAAATTGGAACAAATAAAAAAGTCTTCCTGTGATACGTGTATTTTGCCAGACGAGGAAGAGAAGATTTTTCTAACTATATTTGATAAAGTAAAACAAATAATTTCCGATTGCACGAACAGTGTTAAATGTAAATGTTCCGTTGGGAAAAGTAATAGTGTTAGTTGGATTAGAGTGAACAGTTTGTTAGGAGAATATTTAAAAATGAAAATCAAACAAGTTCAGTGTTCGTGTATTCCTAATGAAGATCGTTTAGATTCTGTTCTACCAGGCATATTACAACAAGTTTCTGATCAAATTGAAAACGATTTAGAACGTCTTAAAAGTCTATACATTTACAAGAATACGTCAGAATTAAAGAAACAATTATATGAGAATGTGGACATTTGTGACAAAGAAGTAACTGTGAATGAAGATATTCATCGAACAAGATCTAAGGAATTATGTCTCCAAAGTGTTTCAGTACAAGGGTCTCGAAACTTTGAAATTAATGATAAATCTTGTGATGCTGTGTATATTAAAGATGCCAAGGATATGCAAACATCTCAAAGTAATTTATCGTTACAATTAAACTCTAATGAAGTTATTATAACACATTGCTATAATTTACATGATGAATTGACATTACAAAGTCATAACCCTGAAAATACATTTATGCAACCCGAAATCTTAAAAAAAGAATCATTTCACCAAGAGCAAATAAATAAAAAAACATCATTAGAAAACAAGACATTGAGTTCGCATTGTAGTTTAACCGTACCTTATGTTGGGTATACATTGAGTTGTTCATGTGATTGTAATTTGGGTTCTTGTGTCTGTTCGAAATCTTTAAGCCTGGATCATATAAAAACTATAGATAAAATCTGGAAAATGCTTGAAATCAAAAAGTCATTATTTCCACCTAGTGTATCGTACATTATGCATTCTATACCAACGTCAATGAGACCTGACGATATTATTAATTTTGTTGAAGTTACTGAACCCTCATGTGTTCCTCTGATTCCTATGACACAAAGTGTTAAAAATATGAATGCTAGCGCTAACGAAGAAGTGGTATTAAAGCATTCCAAAGATACATTAAATTGTAATGAAATTAATGATCACATGACAAATACTTTAGATGATGTTATGAGCGTAACAACAGAGTGTTTAATCGACGATGACACACTTTATTGGTATGATTGTCCCAGTCCCTGCAATACAAAAAGCGATATAATGCACAAAAAATTGTTATATGATTCTGTATATTCACCTATCAATAAATTGCGGAGGTGTGACAAAAGTGATGTTACTGATAAAATTAATGTTACAATGTGTACATCGAAATCCAAAAATTGTGATTGTGTTATGGTTCCTGTATGTCACGTGAAAATGTTGGTAGAAAATATTGAAAATAAGTTAGTAAATTCTAAATGTACATGTGACGCGTTGCACTCGCAGGTCTGTCCGATTCATTCCAAGATATTGCACAATTAGATTTAGAGAAGACATGTCCCCGCTTAATTTTTATTGTAATTTTTAAATATGATGTTCCCTAATTAAAACTTAGTTTTGAAAATTTTTTGGGAGTTATATAAAAGAGTGTTTTTATGCATTGTTTTTTATTTAAATCATTTATTTGAACTAGAAATATAACACAAAATTAACTTTATACAATTGATAAATTACAGTTAGTTTTTCAGAAATCGCTCATTAAGCGATAAGTCCGCCTATTGCGAGTATATTTCGTCATGGTCTTGTACTGATAGGCTTTTATTTTATTATTACAAATTGTTGTGCAATGAATAATAAATAATTTTCGTAGTTCACTTACTGTTGGAATATTTTACCCATATAAGTGGATAAATGCCAATAATAAAATAACAACGAGTGCAATTTGTCTATTAAATACATGTTAAAAATAGAACTTATAGAACTGATTATTGCTTAATTCTGAATACATCTTGGAAAAATTAATAAACAACTTTTATCACAATTTGGTGTATTGCTAACTTATTATGGCAATATAGAGTATCCTTTTTATAGCGATCAATCTCCGATTTTAACGAGAGTTAATGGAGGCAGTTGATAAATACTAGTTAATGGATACTTTTTAATAATTCAAATGATATGTCAATTATCTTTGAACCGTATGTACTTTTGTATAATGACATTACCAAAATTGAATCACCATAGAGACAATCGTTGATATCTGGGAGCACGGTAGTGCCCCTGCCAAGACGAGCCAAGCAAAGCGCAAGGACATTTTATTACCGTAATAGTGACGACGGCCGTCGCTAGATGACGCTGATTAGATTTTTTTGAAGCGCATATATAAATCCATAACCAACATACAAAATAAATGAAATCCCAGCAAAACCATTTTCATGTAAAAGTGCTGCCGAGACTAGTCTAGTTTGCTTAACCTGTTAATAAGTTATCAGATATTGTATAAAGCCAAGCTCCAAAGACTACACGCTCTAAGCCTACAAACCCTAACTTTACAAACTCTACAACTTAGTCAAGTCACCATCATGTTGACTAAAGTGTAGAGTTGTGTAAAGTGAGAATTATGTAATCAAAAATATGTTTTTGGTGGGATTATTTTACAGGTTGTAAGTCGTTGTGTCAATTTTTATACAATTCGAGCTGTACCCAACGCGCGTTGCTGTTGGTACGCCATCAATTAAAATAAATTTGAGGGAAAGACAGTGGCGCCATCTGTCGTAAATTGTTCATACCAGCTCAGAAACCTACGTGGGCTAATACAGAACAACTTTGCTAAAAATCATCACATGATCAAATGCATGGATTACGATTCTTTAAAGGACATACAGACAAACGTTCATTTTTATATATTAAGAAAAGTACATCACTAAAAGATTATTGTATGTATAACATTGAGCACATATGTACGATTAGATATATCACGTTTATCATCGCCAAACAGATTGCCTAAGCAAAACTTCCATGTGTTTTATTACAGACGTATCAATGTGGTTATTTATTAGTATGTTCTTGTTCATTTATTTGGTGACTTATCATGAATAGGATGGTTGTGCGTACCTATATTGATAGAACTTAAAACTAAATCGCAACTTAAACAGTTGGTGATATTATTCTGCAGGCTGTAACTCGTATCGATTTGTATACAATAAAAGGACATCACTAAAGGTATAAAGATGTCATTGAGCACATACGATTAGGTATATTATGATTATCATCACGAAACAAAGATTACCAAATTAGAACTTTGATAGTGTCCTATTTTAATGTATTGAAATATGTGTAGTCTTATCATAATATAATAATACTCTCTTGAAACAACTTCATATAGTCTCACTTCCTAAATGAGGCAACGCTTGTGTTTTGAAATCTACTCGTATATTGCCGGTATACCTACTGCTTATATAAATGTTACTATGTACATACTTATACAAATAAAAATATATATGTATGTCGTCAGAATTATTAGCTTCCTCTTCGGTCATCACGTGGCCGTTTTAGAGGGTGGTCGAGCGACGATATACAGGAACTATAATCACTTTTGAGCAAACGCAACGAATAAAAGTTCCTAGGTTAGAGGTACCGCTCTCCACGACGCGACGGCGGAATGGTAAATGAGCGCCGTTCCCGCGTACTGCCACAGCTGTCACACAGCACACAGACGTCAAAGCGATGGTCCTGCCATCTCTCGAGATTCGTGCTGCGCTTCATTTACCGTCCAAAGTAATGACAAGTTTCCGACATACAATTATGTATATATACATATAAAAGTAATTTCATATTTATTATACATTATATATAATTTTACATTTAGAAGCAAAATAGTTATTGTTGTTCATCACATTAGCTTCTTTCTAATATATTTCCAGTTATGTAATCTATCTATGTAGTTAACTTAGGTTTCGTGCCACCGCCGCCTCTAAAACAGGCAGTGTACAGTGCAATGCTGTGATGTCGATTATAGCAATCATCCCGTTAAATGAATATACATACCTGTATCATTTAATCTGTGACAGACCAACGGTAAATAGTAATTTTGGGTGTAATATAAGTATAATGTCCTAAAAAATTGTTAAAACCTCTCCGAACCGATTGCATTGCAGTTCTGTAAATTTGTATTGATTTGTGTCGAACGTATTCTTACCTTGATTAGTAATTTATATCCCTATTTTTACATATCTGAATATCATGATAAAAGTGAAATGGTTCCGTACGCAGTGATACGTATAAAATTGCGGAACATTTAAAAGTTTCGGCCGTAACTTTAGTGTTTGACTTCCGCGATTATTAAATTTCAATTGTTTATTAGTCATACTTATAATTTGACATGGTCGCATTTCATATTCATAGTAGCATCTTTAGAGACAGAATATCTTCTAGAGCATATAGGCAGTACGTAGTAACGTGCGGTAACTCGCCGGTTGACTGTGAGATATGCTTAAAGTTGTAGGTCATCGAATCACAGGTAGACGTTATAGTAACTGCCCCGTCCGTTCGAGAAACCGCTGCAACTTGTAGGTGTATCGTTAGTTTCCAAAGATGTCCTTGGAAAAATGTTGTAGTAGAGTACTTACGTTAGGCGCGTATTGCAAAGAACGAACGAACGACAGAGAAAAAATTTCTTTCACAAGAATGACTTTAAGAACGTTGAAAGGTCTATCTTACATGTTAGAAACCTTAAAAACAAAGGAAGACAGAACCTTGCAACAATATTGGTAAGCTGGCGGGCGTAGACCAAACGCACAACACGAATAGCAACAGTCCGGATGAGCAGCGGAGAACTTGCAGCGCTCCGAGCGAACGTAACAGAAATGACTTTTACGATACATATTTATTTTGCTTGTGGCCAACCGGGTGGCAGGCCGTATCGCGGCTAACGCACAGCGCGCATTCGAGGTTTATTTTAGTTTTGTCTATTTCTCATAGTAATTTCTTTACGATATACTTTTTAGATTCGATTATTATCATAATTCATTTCCGCGGTGTTAAGATCCCTAAAACCCTCGTACGTATTGAGCTGATTATGTCCTTATCAAAGCTTGTAGATTAGACAGCGTTCATCGAGTCATTTAACGAGTACATTACCTTATATGTCCTTAAACAAACCTTGCGCGTCGGTAGTAGTGGAACAATCGAGTTGTGTGCGTCAAATTGTTATTGTATATTGTATTTTTATTTAATTTAATATGAACGAAAACGTGAAAGATGAAAAAGACAAAGGTCCTGCAAAAATTAAAAGAAACAAACCGAACATTTTCTCACACATATTTCTTTGTTGGATTTGCCCGGTGTTTTTAAAAGGGAACAGAAGGAATGTTGAGGAGAAAGATCTCATAGTTCCGAAGAAGAAATTTGATGCTGAGATTCTTGGGGATAATTTGGAAAGGTAAATATACCGTTAATTTAATACAGAATTTTGTTATTTTCATTATGTTAGTAGAACGCAGAGTTCACAATCT